>JAWQFJ010021956.1:40000-45000 GCA_034096865.1 Theodoxus fluviatilis
TTCACCACACACCCACTACCGCTGCCATGACATGACCATGACTACCATCATCACTACACTTAAAATTATATCACTCCTTCCACCACCACCATTGTAGTGTTTCAGTATTGCAATTTTTTTAAAAGGGGAACAACCCCTTATTCTACTCTGTCCATATTAAGAGCTAAGAGTAGTTTCCCTGGGAGTTTGGAAGATCGGAGGATCGACCATGAACGCTGATTAAAATCACGCTCCCAACTTTATTCAGTGTTCATGTTGCTGATGCCATGTGCAACTCATATCACAGCAATTCAGCAACATCGCAACCACCACCACCACCACCCCTACAGCCGCCGTCCCATTTCCACACCTACTACCTCACCTGGTTCCTGCCCCAGAGCGGGTGGCGCATGATGTTGATGACGGGGCTGAAGCAGCTGGCTCCAGTGTGGAAGGCTGCACTTCCGCGACTGGCCTCGACGTTGTGGTGTCCTCGTACTTCCTCTGCCGTGGCCTCAGCCATGCGGTACACCAACGATGGTCTAATGACAACAGATCATCATCATCATCATCATCATCATCATCATCATCATCATCATCATCATCATCATCACCATCATCATCATCATCATCCTAATATAACGGTGAAGCTGTGGTTTTATATAGTGACATATCACTCATGCCTGGGTGTCGATTTGCTTTACACTTTATTCCCTAATCACTGGGCAGCTTGATTCATTGGCACTTGACGACCCAAAGTGACAGACAGACGAGACGTGCGTAGTGAGGTACTAGCACCAACTCCACTCTCTCGAAAGTATTTTAACCCAATGCTGGTTCACGACCGCATAAAAGGGTAAATAACACCGCATGTTACCATCTCCTCCCTCGCAGGCACCCCGTTGCATTCCTGGAAGGGGAAAAGCAATGGGAGTTTGGCATCTTGCTCAAGGATGCAACTCAAAAATTCGCACGGCTTCAAACGCCGCACCCACTAGATGCAAACAACTGCATGCCACGAGCACTGACAACTCTCCCACAGAACCCCACATACGTCACAGGCTTCGAAGCAGACACAGAAATCCGGCCTCCTTCAATCTAGGTCGTGCTTGACGTTTTTCAAAGATGTGAGTCATCAGGAATTGGCGCAGAGCACTCGGCCGTGGTGTAGATAATAGTTTTCCAAGCAGTCCTTTTTAAGAGCAGTTGTTCAGCATCAGAAAACGTCCTCCGTCCTAAATGGTTTCCTGGCTTTTTGGGGGGTGTTTGAGGCAGTGCGAATGCTGGTCCCAAAGACCTCCTGGATCTGTTTTATGGTGCAAAGTTCTGTATATAAGTAATAGTTAATCCATAATTCATCTCTTACACCTATTGATTAAAGGGCTTCTTGATCAGGGGACCAAGTGTAAAGCGGTTCAATATCTGCGAACGGGTGACACGTCCCTGTATAAGAACCAATACCATTGCCTTTGTCTTCACTGTGACGCTGAGCCTCTCTGTTATAGGCAGTCAGCACGAATAATTCAGCGCCGAGGTACTATGGAAGTTTACAATGCTATTTCGTGACTACGATGTGGTTTTTTAAAGAGGCAACTATCATTATACTCAAGTGGGGATTTGTGTAAAATAAAACGTGTACACGCGCACCCCCCCCCCCCCCCCCACACACACACACACCTCACGAATACGCACAAGTAAACATTCGCACACGCTCTCTCTCTCTCTCTCTCTCTCTCTCTCTCTCTCTCTCTCTCTCTCTCTCTCTCTCTCTCTCTCTCTCTCTCTCTCTCTCTCTGTCTGTCTCTCTCTCTGTCTGTCTGTCTGTCTGTCTCTCTCTCTCTCTCTCTCTCTCTCCCTCCCATATTTTTGCCTGCATGGTTACGGCCGCTGGTCTTCCTCCTTCAGAGATGTAAAGTCCTGGAATTGAATCCCAAACCCACAGAGGAAGTCCTCTACCTTACGTCACTTTCAAGTGGACCTCGACACATTTAAGTCAAAATGGGACATTTCTACTCCTGTAACGCATCGAGCATGCCTCAATGGCGTGATACTCTGCTCACAAGAAGAATACATATATGCTCAAATAAACAGATAGAGAGACAGACAGACAGACAGATAGAGAGACAGACAGAGAGACAGACAGACCGACAGACAGACAGGCTGGCAGGCAGGCAGGCAGACGGACGGACAGACAAACGGACCGATGGACGGACAGACAGACGGACGGACGGACGGACGGACGAACAAACTCACTCAAAGGAGGCTGCCAGGCCAAGAGACTGTGGGAAGGCAGTAGCGTTGAAGCCCTCGTCTCCACGCAGACACTCCGTGTCGAACATGTATTCGCTGATGTTGAATCTTCCAATGGCTGGAGCTGGCTGAGTCCCGCCATTGGCCAGCTGACCTATGACCTCATCCAGGGTCAGCCTGCCCACGAGATCATCTACCCGTATGTTCCACGGTAGATTCGGATTTTGGAATGGGTACATTTGGTTGGGGCTATAACGTAAGCGTTTCCGGGTTAGCTTGGAGACGGACGCCGATGATGACGACAGCAGGAACGTCATCAAGATGCCGGCCAACAGCACTGCAAGGGCTTTGATGTCAGCCATCTGAGGGCGAGATATCAATTGTTGAAAACAATACCTTAATCTTTTGATGGAGAAAACGACAACTGCAACACACACGTAGAATGTTGTTGTGAAGATTCTAGATCATACGGGAGAATCGCGGCACGGTTGATTTTTCGGTCAGGTCACTGCCCGGCACACGGTCAAATACGGCTGTCCTGTGTTAAGCAGTCGCTCTGATAATTCTATCACCAGGTCACGTGGTTGAGTCGGGCTAAATGTGTCTTGTTGTGTCGATTTAGAGCTCGACACGAGAGACTATTCGAGCAGCTTCGTTCACTAAAGGTCTGGAAATCTAGGGTTAGGTATAAAAGGAGCGACAAAGCGAGAGAGAGACAGACACGACTGACACGAGTCAGACACGAGCAGCAGATGCGACAGAGTTAAGGTGAGAGTTTAACTTTGTAAGGAGCGAGTCCTCTGCGACACTGTGCATAGAGTGAAGCGAGTACGACGACGAATTACTGTTGGCTGATTTTCACCACTGTGTAGCGATCAGTGCGTGAATAAAGTTTATCGAAAACAACCACCAGTGTTTGTCACTTCGATTTCCCAGCGCAAGCCAGGAGAACCCCTGCACAAGGGAAGAGTGCAACAATGTTTAATTCATCTACGGTTAATTCAGACAAAAACACACATTTTCAAGAGTGAAAGTAAAAATTAAACCCGAAGTTAAACCAGTCGTTGTGCAACCTTGCGTATTAAAATAGGAGTGCCCTGACTTCGACATCACTTTTTGGAAAGGAAAAAGGAAATTTTTCTGCAGACCCAGGTGTGCATTTTTCTTATAAATACCTTATCATTCATAAACGATTCACATTTTCTTTAAAACTGTAGTATTATTATATTCAACATAACACAACACAGGTCTACATTAGCCGGCATGGAAAGACACAGCACAACATGGCAATTCAACACAATAAACACAGTACAGTTCAGCACAGAACAACACAATACAGCACAACACAACACAAAACAACACATCACAGAACAACACAACACACTACACCACAATACAACGCAACACAATACGACACATTATTGCAGTTCAACACAATAAGTGCAGTACACTACAACACAGCAAAACACAACTTGTGATCAAATGGTACAAAGACAACACAATAAACGCAAAATATCGCAAAACAACACAATGCGTCACATCACAAAACACAACACAGCATTGCCCCACATGAAATGGCACAGTGCAGCACAGTACAGTACAGTATGGCACAGTGCAGCACAGTATAGTACAGTATGGCACAGTGCAGCACAGTATAGTACAGTATGGCACAGTGCAGCACAGTATAGTAAAGTATGGTACATTGCAGCACAGTATAGTAAAGTATGGTACATTGCAGCACAGTATAGTACAGAATGGTACATTGCAGCACAGTATAGTAAAGTATGGGACATTGCAGCACAGTATAGTACAGTATGGCACAGTGCAGCACAGCATAGTACAGTATGGTACATTGCAGCACAGTATAGTAAAGTATGGGACATTGCAGCACAGTATAGTACAGTATGGCACAGTGCAGCACAGTATAGTACAGAATGGTACAGTGCAGCACAGCATAGTACAGTATGGTACACTGCAGCACAGCATAGTACAGTATGGTACAGTGCAGCACAGTATAGTACAGAATGGTACAGTGCAGCACAGTATAGTACAGAATGGTACAGTGCAGTACAGTATAGTACAGAATGGTACATTGCAGCACAGTATAGTACAGAATGGTACAGTGCAGTACAGTATAGTACAGAATGGTACAGTGCAGTACAGTATAGTACAGAATGGTACAGTGCAGTACAATACATTTGTGAGAAAAAGAAGTCAACAGGGCAGTGTTGAACATCACGTTTGGGGTCATTCAGTCACATTCCAATTATTCGTGTGTTTCTCAATGTCCCCGAGAAGTATTGATGATTTGACTATTGGTCCTTGTCGTGTATGAATGAATGATGAGAATAACAACTTGTAAAAATAAATATTGATTAAATGTAGTATCCCAAATGGCGATTTTGGCTTTAACATCATCGAAACCACAGAAAGTTAGAGACTTTTCAATCTTTCTCACGTATTCCTCATCCGTTCTTTCATGAGTGTTGCGTCTGACAAATAACTTCTAAAAGAACATGTTCGTTGCTATCTCTGTTATTCATCGCTGTCTTTGTTCAAATACAAGCGGCGAAAAAAAATCATCCCCAATATTACTTGTCCTGTATTGCTAGCATTCAAATGTCACAGGCAGTCCGACCTTTTAGAACAAGACGTGTTTGGGCAATAAAGTAAAATGAATCAAATCGAATACAAAGATAAAAGGTTTACCTCCTTTTCTACTCCACTCTCTCACTGATACGATGTGATGATAAAAGCAAATCGGTCTGAAG
>JAWQFJ010021956.1:52500-67500 GCA_034096865.1 Theodoxus fluviatilis
GAAGTGATTATTGTGAATAACAACATGTTGCTGGTCGTTTTACTTGAAGCAGTGGATAATTTATTCGAACAATGTGATAACACACAGATTTTGATGCTTTTGTATATGTAAGTATTTGTTCAATGTCCAGCGCGTAGTTTATGACATAGAGATCGGGAACAGCCGACCCGATTTTAAACAGTTTTTACAGTAAACATGGATTCCTGAGCAACATTTTCTTAGCGTTATTAAAAATTAGTTTACCATACTTGTATCAGCACCCAAAACACAGCGTGACTCAGGAGCTCTTCAATAGTCTTAATCGATAATTGGTTGACCCAGTCAGTTAACATGCACTATTTTCTGAAGAAACCACCCTATGTAAGTTGTGAAATAATGATGATATACATCACGTACAACTACTAAATGCCATTGAATTAGAGCAATTATCCGATGTATTTTCAAACAGGTGTTTTAAACAGAAAATGATAACAACGACTTTGAGCAAGAATAGAGTCGTCGTCTTGCATGTCTTTGGTTAAGTCGTTGTCGAAAATCCCAGAAAAAAACTATGAAGATACTTGTCGTTACTTCAGTACCAGTGTAACAATTAATAGCAACAACTCCACCCCCACCCAAATTCGCCCCTCCAACCATTCCCCCACCACTCATTCCCCCCCAACCTCTACCCCCTTCCCTTAGAAAAACTCTGAATGTTTGAACCGCATGGTACTAGAAACGCTTTCTGGCTCGTTAGTGACGAAGTTCACAGCAGCTATATTTTAACGGTCATTTTTCATGGATCGTAGAGAATGACAACAGCACTGAAAGGGAGCGATAGGCATGTGCAGCAAATTAAACTATTGCCCAAAAGGCAATTTTAGAAGTATTAAGTATCCGGATAGAGAGACTGTCTGATATACTTTTCTTCTTCTAATTGTTGTGATCGATGAAGATATCCAGTTTAATAGAACGTATAGTGTAAACAGTTTGTCAAACGATGTGTAAAGTTCATCTGCTGTCACTCAAAATTGTGATCCCACACCACAACATATTGCATCGTATCCTCGATTGATTTTGAGTTCTGTAACATTTCTAAAAGAACATTGTGTGCAATGTAAAGCAAACATTGTCGTTGAATAAGATGCTATGAGGCGAATTTCTTTGAAAGCAGCATCTAGGAAAAAACATGAGAGCTCAATCAGTTAAGACAGTTTTGGTCGTTTCTATAACTATCATAGCACCACACTCATTAAAATGCATTTTAACACATTTTATAAGCGATAGATTAACTAAAATATTTAGATACTGCTAAAACTAATGACCACAGATAAGTTTTCTTATAAAACTTTCAGCATTGACAACAAGGTTTCTTACCCACTAGAATGGGCTGTAGCACGATTTTACTTGAGACACAGTGCGACACTCATTGCAAGTAAATATTTAGAAGTAAACATACTAATTGCTTTCCGATGTCCCTCTCCCCATCTGGAAGCTTGGGCCACTAAGCTCACAACTTCACCGCGTAACTCGCTATGTCTCAACATTTCCTGTCTTCTCGCTCCTTCTCCTCTCAGTTTTGATTTTTTGTTTTCTTGTTGAATGCAATAATTATTTTCAACACATCATTTTTGCCCTGCATTAATGATCTTTCGTCCAAGTAAACACTTCTATTTCGTCTGAGGTGTCCATCGAAGAAGTGACCTATGCAGATTGTCTGTATAGTGAGGATGTGAATTAAAATGTTCAGTAGCTTTCGGCAGGAGCCAAAAGGTAGACACCACTACAAACACTGTAGCAATAGTGCGTGAGAGGGGATAGGGGAGTGGGGGGTAGGGTGGGGGGTGGGGGTTGGAAGGAACGATAGTTGCTCAATGATAAACTTTGGAAGAAAGGATTCTGTATAAATATGAGACCTGGAGAGAGGCCAACAACACCGACATGCTCAAGACTTTCATCAACAGATGCCTACAATACATTCTGAAAATAAGGTGGCACGAGCAGATTTCCAACGCCAACCTGTGGGAGAGGACCTAATCAACCAAGACGTGAAGAAACGAAACAAGAGGTGGGTAGGACAGGCTCTACGAAAAGTAACTAACCACGCCACGAGGCAGGTACTGGACTGGATTCCAGAGGGGAAGAGAAGAGTTGGGAGGCCAAAGTGGACACGGAGAAGATCAGTGAAAGGGGACTGATTCCATAGAAGAGGTGGGAGGCCAAAGTAGACACGGAGAAGGTCAGTGAAAGGGGACTGATTCCATAGAAGAGGTGGGAGGCCAAAGTAGACACGGAGAAGATCGTGAAAGGGGACTGGATTCCAGAGAAGAGGTGGGAGGCCAAAGTAGTCACGGAGAAGATCTGTGAAAGGGGAATGAATTCCATAGAAGAGGCGGGAGGCCAAAGTAGACACGGAGAAGATCAGTGAAAGGGGACTGATTCCATAGACGAGGTGGGAGGCCAAAGTAGAGACGGAGAAGATCAGTGAAAGGGGACTGGATTCCATTGAAGAGGTGGGAGGCCAAAGTAGACACAGAGAAGATCAGTGAAAGGGGACTGATTCCATAGAAGAGGTGGGAGGCCAAAGTAGAGACGGAGAAGATCAGTGAAAGGGGACTGGATTCCATAGAAGAGGTGGGAGGCCAAAGTAGACACGGAGAAGATCAGTGAAAGGGGACTGATTCCATAGAAGAGGTGGGAGGCCAAAGTAGACACAGAGAAGATCAGTGAAATGGGACTGGATTCCAGAGGGGAAGAGAAGAGGTGGGAGGGCAAAGTAGACACGGAGAAGATCAGTGAAAGGGGACTGGATTCCATAGAAGAGGTGGGAGGCCAAAGTAGACACGGAGAAGGTCAGTGAAAGGGGACTGATTCTATAGAAGAGGTGGGAGGCCAAAGTAGAGACGGAGAAGATCAGTGAAAGGGGACTGGATTCCATAGAAGAGGTGGGAGGCCAAAGTAGACACGGAGAAGGTCAGTGAAAGGGGACTGGATTCCATACAAGAGGCGGGAGGCCAAAGTAGACACGGTGAAGATCAGTGAAAGGGGACTGGATTCCATAGAAGAGGTGGGAGGCCAAAGTAGACACGGAGAAGGTCAGTGAAAGGGGACTGGATTCCATAGAAGAGGTGGGAGGCCAAAGTAGACACAGAGAAGATCAGTGAAAGGGGACTGGATTCCATTGAAGAGGTGGGAGGCCAAAGTAGACACGGAGAAGATCAGTGAAAGGGGACTGGATTCCATAGAAGAGGTGGGAGGCCAAAGTGGACACGGAGAAGATCAGTGAAAGGGGACTGGATTCCGTAGAAGAGGTGGGAGGCCAAAGTGGACACGGAGAAGATCAGTGAAAGGGGACTGATTCCATAGAAGAGGTGGGAGGCCAAAGTGGACACAGAGAAGATCAGTGAAAGGGGACTGATTCCATAGAAGAGGTGGGAGGCCAAAGTAGACACGGAGAAGATCTGTGAAAGGGGACTGGATTCCATAGAAGAGGTGGGAGGCTAAAGTAGACACGGAGAAGATCAGTGAAAGGGGACTGGATTCCATAGAAGAGGTGGGAGGCCAAAGTAGACACGGAGAAGATCTGTGAAAGGGGACTGGATTCCATAGAAGAGGTGGGAGGCCAAAGTAGACACGGAGAAGGTCAGTGAAAGGGGACTGGATTCCATAGAAGAGGCGGGAGGCTGAAGTAGACACGGAGAAGATCAGTGAAAGGGGACTGGATTCCATAGAAGAGGTGGGAGGCCAAAGTGGACACGGAGAAGATCAGTGAAAGGGGACTGGATTCCATAGAAGAGGCGGGAGGCCAAAGTAGACACGGAGAAGATCAGTGAAAGGGGACTGGATTCCATAGAAGAGGTGGAAGGCTAAAGTAGACACGGAGAAGATCTGTGAAAGGGGACTGGATTCCATAGAAGAGGTGGGAGGCTAAAGTAGACACGGAGAAGATCAGTGAAAGGGGACTGGATTCCATAGAAGAGGTGGGAGGCTAAAGTAGACACGGAGAAGATCAGTGAAAGGGGACTGGATTCCATAGAAGAGGTGGGAGGCCAAAGTAGACACGGAGAAGATCAGTGAAAGGGGACTGGATTCCATTGAAGAGGTGGGAGGCCAAAGTAGACACAGAGAAGATCAGTGAAAGGGGACTGGATTCCATAGAAGAGGTGGGAGGCCAAAGTGGACACGGAGAAGATCAGTGAAAGGGGACTGGATTCCATAGAAGAGGTGGGAGGCCAAAGTGGACACGGAGAAGATCAGTGAAAGGGGACTGATTCCATAGAAGAGGTGGGAGGCCAAAGTGGACACAGAGAAGATCAGTGAAAGGGGACTGATTCCATAGAAGAGGTGGGAGGCCAAAGTAGACACGGAGAAGATCTGTGAAAGGGGACTGGATTCCATAGAAGAGGTGGGAGGCCAAAGTAGACACGGAGAAGATCAGTGAAAGAGGACTGGATTCCATTGAAGAGGTGGGAGGCCAAGGTAGACACAGAGAAGATCAGTGAAAGGGGACTGGATTCCATAGAAGAGGTGGGAGGCCAAAGTAGACACGGAGAAGATCAGTGGAAGGGGACTGGATTCCAGAGGGGAAGAGAAGAGGTGGGAGGCCAAATTAGACACGGAGAAGATCAGTGAAAGGGGACTGGATTCCATAGAAGATGTGGGAGGCCAAAGTAGACACGGAGAAGATCAGTGAAAGGGGACTGGATTCCATAGAAGAGGCGGGAGGCCAAAGTAAACACGGAGAAGATCTGTGAAAGGGGACTGGATTCCATAGAAGAGGTGGGAGGCCAAAGTAGACACGGAGAAGATCAGTGAAAGGGTACTGGATTCCATAGAAGAGGTGGGAGGCCAAAGTAGACACGGAGAAGATCAGTGAAAGGGGACTGGATTCCATAGAAGAGGTGGGAGGCCAAAGTAGACACAGAGAAGATCTGTGAAAGGGGACTGGATTCCATAGAAGAGGTGGGAGGCCAAAGTAGACACAGAGAAGATCAGTGAAAGGGGACTGGATTCCATAGAAGAGGTGGGAGGCCAAAGTAAACACGGAGAAGATCAGTGAAAGGGGACTGGATTCCAGACAAGAGGTGGGAGGCCAAAGTAGACACGGAAAAGTACAGTGAAAGGGGACTGGATTCCATAGAAGAGGTGGGAGGCCAAAAGTGGACATGGAGAAGATCAGTGAAAGGGGACTGATTCCATAGAAGAGGTGGGAGGCCAAAGTGGACATGGAGAAGATCAGTGAAAGGGGACTGATTCCATAGAAGAGGTGGGAGGCCAAAGTGGACATGGAGAAGATCAGCGAAAGGCAGGCAAGGGCGGCCGGACTGACATGCCCTACTAAGGGGAGCTGCCCGGAACTTGGTTTATTGGCATGGTGTGGCTGCGATCCCATGCTCCACGGGGAGTCCACAGATGCATTTCTTAAAAGGGGAAAGAGCGAGAATGTGACTGTTGTGGTCATTGAGGTACACATGTAGGTCCGTGTTTTGACAAAATGTTATTTTCTGTTCCCAACAGTCATTGCTTCGCGACCTGACATGAAAATCATGTATTGTTTATAACTATAATATTCATGCAGACTAATGTAGAAATGATATTCATCCTTCGATAAAGATACCTTTAAAATATGAAAAACTGAACCTGGTATTCACTAGAATTACACTGAACTTTTATGAAGGTCACTCTGTTCGCAAAGTTGGCGATAAAAAGTCACATTTTGGACAAGCGATCTCAGAAACAACAAGTCAGTGAATCAGACAACGCAGCCGTTTAGTGCATCGTCCATTATCTTCTGTATGAAGTCTACGTTGGGTCCGCAGTTTATGTCCAATTGTGCAGCGTGATGACCTCTTTCTTCGGGAGTGCGAAGCCTGGCCGTAATGGCTAATAAACATCTCCCACATCATCGACAATAGCGACCCACTTGCGCAAGCTCCAACGATTTCTTGGGCCCATGCTGGGCGGGACACCGGTGGGGCATGCCGGGAAAAGTCGATGGGTCACGTAGCCCGTGCTCGCACACAGAGCGCCCTCTTTATCCTGTACGCGCCAAACACCGCCAGGGGATAGCATGCGGCATCCCTGGGAGAACAGAGTTAATTGCCCTTGACGGCTCGCCAGAGGTATTGGTTTCCGCAGTACTGAGACACGGGAGGTGGGGTGGGGGTCGGGTGGGGTGGGGTGGGGCAAAGGGATGAGGATGAGGGTGGGGTGAGGGTGGGGGAAAGATGTTGCAGCCAGCCCGGGCGACTGATCGAGACGAGGAGTACAGTGTTGTTTGTGCCAGCTCAGCTTGTAATGTTTTTGAAAGGGATGCGCGGGGTTCCAAACTGTTTTGCAAGTGCGCTGGGCTACGCGATGAGCGATAACGGGGTTTGTCCAGGCTTGTCAGTCTTCGCCACCGTGATTATGTTGGAACAGTCAACAGCTCCTCCACATTCGCTGGTGAATTTACAACTCGCCTCACCTCGCCTCTCCACAAGGTGACAGCGATGGTCAGCCTGGGTCCGGATCAACCAAAGGAGGGAGGGGAACGTGGACAATAAATAGACTGATGGTTGCCTCAGGTCCTTATAAGACAAACAGAACCACGATACTACGCAGATTTACGACTGTCCTACTGGTGTGCGACAACAAAGAAAAAACTGAAAAATATCACTAAGGAAAAGAGCAGTGCTGGTGTTTGAATTCCGTACACTGAGAGATGACATGAAAATGTAAAATGCTCGAATAAAGTTTACATATTATATTATTTCAAAAGTAAGATTGTGGACACACGATATTTTGTCGTTGATTCATTTCTGGACTTTGTGACCATAATGAGATAGCAGTTTCGAGTTTTACAAAAAGTCATGTCGTGAAGTAAAATCTAATATCTCGATATTTTGTACGGTACTTTCGTTGGTGTTGCCCACTTTAAGAACACTGAAATATTGCAAAACATCTTTACCTCCGTTAAGTATTTCTTCTGGTCCGAAAAATCTACATCACAACCAAGACCTTGTCATTCCGGCAACGGATATCAATGAGCATATGAAAGAAGTCAACAACGGTACTTCTCTTCATAGTTCCGACTTAGCATTAAGACGTTTCATTGCCAAATAGACTCGAATCGATTGCATCATAACGTGAAAATGTTTACACTGCAACACCTGTAGTGTAAAAGTATTTTATGTAGAAACGTATTCACTTCGAATCTCCAGCAATGCAGAAACAGAGCCTCTCTGCAGCAGTCATTCAGAGCAATCGGTCTTTGGCATCACAGCAAGTAAGGCTGAATGTAGTGACGTCATAATCAGTGACGTCTACGAAGTTGATGACGCCGACAGACTGTGTCGAGGACGTCAGTGGTCTGGTGGTTGCACCATTCTGACTTTGACCGGGATGTGCGTGTTTCGGTCCCTGTCTGACATCTGAAAGTTTTTCCGATCTGTTCCGTGCAGGGTGCCGGGCTCTGTATTAGAAACGTATTCCAACTACTGCCGGTTCCGTACTTGGTAGTGCTTCTGTTTTCTCATGCGGAGAGATAGCAGCAATGTCGGGTTAGTTTCTGCAATTGAAATTGGAGCCAGGGCCACTGTTTGTCGGAGCATTAATAGGATATGTCACATTTATGTGCTCTCTCACACCTATTCATATTGCCTCATCTCTTTATTGCACCGTTTTGCGGTGCGATGAGCCTGACCATCTGACTTGAGCGCAACAGCTCTCCCCTGTTGAACCTTACATCAACCTTTGTCCTCGGGTTTGTTTTGATAGTTCCGAACACTGATTGAAATGTACTCTGCACTGCATGGCTCACTTACCAACGAGTTTATCTCATAGGGAATGTTTCGTTGATCGAGCTGATTTTCGTAATGAAATACAATGAGAAATCTCCCACCGCCATACCCTGTCATTCACTTGCTCTTCAACTCTTTCATTTTCTGGCGTTGTTTCACTGTGCCGCGTCGATGCCATTTTCCTGAAGTGCGTTTCGGAAATATTTCCATAAACGGGCCACACTAGTGGACTCGTCCGAGGAGTGGGGTGAAGAAAGATGGCCAAGCTGGCGGGCCACACTAGTGGGCTCGTCCGAGGAATGGGGTGAAGAAAGATGGCCAAGATGGCGGGCCACACTAGTGGGCTCGTCCGAGGAATGGGGTGTAGAAAGATGGCCAAGCTGGCGGCCACACTAGTGGGTTCGTCCGAAGAGAGGGGTGTAGAAAGATGGCCAAGCTGGCGGCCACACTAGTGGGCTCGTCCGAGGAATGGGGTGTAGAAAGATGGCCAAGATGGCGGGCCACACTAGTGGGCTCGTCCGAGGAATGGGGTGTAGAAAGACAGCCAAGCTGGCGGGCCACACTAGTGGGCTCGTCCGAGGAATGGGGTGTAGAAAGATGGCCAAGCTGGCGGGCCACACTAGTGGGCTCGTCCGAGGAATGGGGTGTAGAAAGATGGCCAAGCTGGCGGGTCATACAAGCTAGCTATCAACAGCACCACACTGCGGAAGACATCACCCCCATCAGTGCAGTATGTGCTACGTCTCAATCCGCAGTGAGTCAGCTTCCACGGCATTTTGAAGCTTCTTTATCACCTTGTCTACGTGTGGATGATTTGTCATGGTGCGATCTATTTGTGGATGATTTGTCATGGTGCGATCTATTTGTGGATGATTTGTCATGGTGCGATCTATTTGTGGATGATTTGTCATGGTGCGATCTATTTGTGGATGATTTGTCATGGTGCGATCTATATGAGTTTTGTATTGCTACGCCGTTGTTACTCACCGGAGATAATGAGTTCAGTACTTCAGACTTATCCTTGGGACATTGTTTAGAAAAGAAACCTGGGTAGTGGGGATGGGGGTGGGGGGTCCTAACAAACACACACAAACACACATACACACATAAACACACACACGCACACAAACACACACACACACATACACACATAAACACACACACGCACACACACACACACACACACACACACACACACACACACACACACACAGAGGCACTCATGCAGATACACATACACACTCTATTCTTCCTCCTCCCTTTTAGCAGTTTAATTTTTAAAATGTTAAATGTTTTTTTATTTCCTCAGTAATCAGCCTGACTGCCGCCTAATTGAAGACTAATGGTGCAACGAGAGACCATATGAACTTGGTAAATGAGTGTGCATCGAAGTATCTCTAGAAACTAAGAGTATTACTTGTGGTTAAGAATGACACCTCATAAATAAAGAGCCCATAAACAAACGAACGAACGAACATACAAACAAGCAAGGAAACAAGCAAGGAAACTAGCCAGCAAGCATGCAAGCAAACAAATAACATCGTACCCATGTTAGTAACTCTGTGTCTTTTAAGGCATATTTATTCAAGTACTTGAAAATGTCAAAGATAGATGAGGGTTGAGAGAGGCGGAAGAAAGAGTATGGCACACGGACAATATGACAGATTTAACACTTCACAAGAATAAAAGTGACAGAACGCATGAGGGTGATATTTCCTATGACTACTGCAGCAGGCACCGCCAATCCTTTCAAATGCGAGCTTGAAAACTAGCTCCACGAAGCTCTTATCGTTTCGCATGGGAAGACAAAGGCCTCCATGCAGATAACACAGCCGACAGTTAGTGTTAGTAACAAAACGGCGCCGACCTGCAACTAGGTGGATACAATAAGACGTGGCGGCGATGAAGTCAATGTTTGTTTGAAACGTGGACCAAAGGAAGGAAGCAAAACATGAAGCTCGTCATTCTCTTCCTGCTGCTGAATCTCCTTGCTGTCGGCCATCTAAAATATTTGGAAGACGTTCTTGACCCCGATCCCCGCGATCTCGATAACGACATCGATAAGGTAAGGTATTGTTCTTGACTGCAGAAAGGTACATGTACTTAAATGTAGAAAAAGGGTACACGTTTCATCTCTATTCTTGAAAAGATTAGTGGTAGAAGTGGACGCTGCAGAATAGTGGAGAAGAATATAGAGTGGAGTGTCATCGAATCCTGTTATTTTCTGTGTGACTTCGAAGATCACTCAACTTTTTAGCGTCTGAGCGTTTCCGCCTGGCCATGACATCCTGCCTGCCCACGCGACTCCCTCCTTCCCCCATCATCCTCAATCCATCCCCATCCCCACAGCAACCTACACGTCCGTCCGTCTATCCGCCAGTCTGTCTTTCTCTCTGTTTTTGTATATTTTTCTCCGTGTGTGTGCGTGTGTGAGTGTGTGTGTGTGAGTTAGTGTATGTGTGTGTGTGTATGTGTGTGTGCGTGTGTGCGTGCGTGCGGCGTGCGTGCGTGCCTGCCTACCTACCTGCCTGCCTGCCTGCCTGTCTCTGTAACGAACATCATCCTCCCAATCTATGTATTGCTGTATTAGTAACTGTGTGAGATGCCCGGATAGGTACACAGACTATTTTGACTATTTTGAATGTATCTCGGGATTGAGACAGGAGTGCAAATGCTCACCGATTATTTTTTCCTATGTTGTAGGGGAGGTAGCAAGAGAGGTTACACAAAAGGGCAGGCATGCATCGCATCCAATTATTACCTAATGAAACAATTGTCTATATCCTCCTCTTTGCGGATGATGTCGTGGTCTTGTCTGATACACCCATGGGTCTACAGAACCAGTTAAATAACCTAGAAGCTGCTGCTGTGTCTGGTTGAAAATCAATATGACCAAATCGAAGGTAATGGTATTCCGTCTTGGAGGTCGTTTGGCAGCCCGTGAACATTGGCATGATGGAGGAGATAAACTAGAGTATAACTATTTAGGATACAGATTTTCTACGAAACTGTCATACAATGCAACGCAAAAGAGTTTGGCAGTTAAAGAAAAGGCTGCAGTAGTGCAAGCTATGAAACCCATAAAGAAAATATGTACATCCCTAAATGTCATCTTCAAGGTATTCGATGCTCAAATCCAACCAATTCTGCTTTATGGTGCTGAGATATGGTGGTTGAGCAGCTGTGAAGAGACTGAGAGAGTTCATCTATACATGCTGAAATATTTTCTCAATGTGTCCAAAAGAACTCCTAGTTTGATGGTTTATGTTGATACAGACCATTATCCATTGTACATTTTGGCTATACTACGATGTGCAAAATACTGGTTACGGATACTGAAGCTGGATGATAAAATATTACCGGAAAATGTATAATAAATGATGATAGGTACTGGAAACGCAAACTATTGTTGGGCCATGAAATTGAGAGATATATTATCTGATTATGGCTTTGATTAGGTTTGGAGACAACAAACGGTTCATGACGAAAGGTCCTTTCTGAAAAAATTTAAATACAAACTGATATGTCGCTTTGTATGACTTAGACAAACCTATCTTCAGAGATTTGTATATATATATATACGATTTTGTTTGAGTGTAAGTGAACTCTTTGTACATCTATATAAATATAGTGAACCACCTTCTTTATTATGCCCCAGCTGCAACGAAAGTGAAGAGGATGAAATGCATTTTCTGTTCACATATGAAGATTTAAGGATGAAATGCCTGCACTTTTGTATAGGACTTACCATGCAAGACAGCCTGACAGTATTTTTTTCAAGTGATGAGAGGGAAAGAGTGAGATGTGTGAGCTCTTATTTATTTCAATCGTTTAAGAGAAGGTCTATATCACTAGAAAGTGTTTTATTCTGAGTCACTGTACTGGGCCGATGGCCTCTACAATAAAGTATAAGTATTCGGTTTCGTATTCTCTCTCTCTCTCTCTCTCTCTCTCTCTCTCTCTCTCTCTCTGTCTCTCTCTCTGTCTATGTCTCTCTCTTTCTGTCTCTGTCTCTCTGTCTCTGTCTCTGTCTCTCTCTCTGTCTCTCTCTGTCTCTCTCTGTCTCTCTCTCTGTATGTCTCTCTCTCTGTCTGTCTGTCTGTCTGTCTGTCTGTCTCTCTCTCTCTCTCCTCCCTCCCTCCCTCTCTCTCTCTCTCTCTCTCTCTCTCTCTCTTTCTCTTCCCCTCTCTATCTCTTTCTCTCTGTCTGTGTCCGTGTATATGTATGTGTATTTGTTTGTCTGTCTATCGTCTCTTGGAGGTAAGATTTGTGCCTGCCTGCCTGCCTGCCTGCTCGCCTGCCTGCCTGCCTGCCTGAGTGTTTGTCTGTCTCTCGATCTCTGCACCTGTCCCTGTCTTCATTATCAAAATGTTGACATTTTTGTGAATGTGAAACATACCACTCATAATGATGCATGCGTCGGGGTTTTGGGTGTGTTAGTTTGGGTTTTATTCTATATTTTTAAACTCATTTTCCAACGAATATTTATGCGTTATCATTCGTTCCGGTTCTGAAATGTGTGACAACATTTTTGTAATCTTTCCTTTGCAGCGGGCGTCATGCCTACCGTGGTTTTCGAGATGTCAAATGGGTAAATCCCACTTGTGCTGCTCGAACAATTGCAGTGATCTTTTCTTCGTCTTCCACTGTCTCTGAGTGAGTACCCTTGCCGTGATGCGTGTATACTTCTTCATGGAAGAAAGATTTCCCTCTGAGTCACATGTAGAAACCATGAAAACCATGTTCTTCCAGTTCAGGTGACACTTATATTTCCTGCTGACATGTTCTTAATTCAATCCAACGCCAGTTGGTTGAGATGACCATGGTGACGTATATATTGTGATTATTATCTTATGTTATGTGTTATATGTTTGATTGTTGTGTGCATGTTTGCACCTGCCATAATGTTTTGTATTAGGGTGTGCATTCTTTTCTTATGGGTGTGAATGTGTGTGTATGCGCCTTGAGTCGCCTAAGTGGTGAGATATGTGCGCATGATAAATTATCGTATTATTATTATTATTATTATTATTATTATTATTATTATTATTATTATTATTATTATTAATAATATTATTATTATTATTATTATTATTATTATTATTATTATTATTATTATTATTATTATTATTATTATTATGACGTCCCGATGGAGATGTGCGGATTTAACAGTCAGTTTAAAATTTAGACCGAAAGTCCATGACTATTCCAAGATGGTATAACCTTGCGTTGGGGATGCCGTCTATTCCAAAATGCGCTCATCAATTATTTTAAAAAGTGTCACAGAAGTGCAGAGCGCATCACCTATTTAACATATCCGTTCAGTTTATGAGACTTCATTTAAGACGCAATGAATCTTGAGTCAAACTGAATGTTTGTGTTCAAGACGAGAGCCCCCCCAAAGTCCAATCCCAACCTCTCCGTGGTGGTGGGGAGACAGGGAGAGGTGACTCCGCCTGGACTCGCCTCTCCTTGACCAACTGGGACCCTGGCAAATGTGTTCCCCTACGTAATGGGGCAGCGTGTTGGCCGTGCGCTGCTTCCCGTGTCGGGGGAGGAAGGGATCCTGGTGGTTGAAGGGAGTTGCTGCTACGGCAGCAGTCGACCCAACACACCACTTCTCCCCGGACTTCCCCTAGAGGGGTGGTCAGATGGACCCGGTCTGACCAATCGGCTGGTCGCGTCTGCCTGAGGTATCACCATTCTGTTAGGGACTAGGTCCCTCCTTCCCCTCCCTCCCCCCCTCCCCCCTCCCCCTCCCTATCATTAACTTGTATAGACTAGTTTTTTATGGTAATTCTGAAGGCGGCGGCTTATGGGTCAATTGTGTATTGTGAAGTAGTGAGAGTGCCTCGCATTACATAAGTATATCCCCGGCATAGCCCTGGCACGGCGACGCGCTGGTCATCCGCACAGACCGTGTCCCCTTGTTGGAATCCGTGGTGGGTGGTGAGTGCCGGGGATGAATTTTTAATCTTAACATAATGGAAACTACAAAACGAAAAAAAAACACCTTCAAAACGACAGAGAGAGTTCACCTCCAATTCGGAGAGCCTCTCTGACTCTCCTGCCCACTTTGATGGTGACAGCTGGCCTCGCTTTCTACTTGTACGTTCTGTTGAGCAGAACAATCCTTTAAGCAAAGTGTCCCCATTTGCCATTGCAATGGCCATTCAGGGCATTGCTGGTGAGCCTAAGCAGGTGAAGAAGCTCAGAAGTGGTGACTTTCTTGTGGAAGTAACCAAGTAGTCTCACGCTCTGAACCTGCTGAAGGCGACAGCCTTTGCGAATGTCCCGGTTAAAGTCGAGCCGCACACAAGTCTAAATTCCTGTAAGGGAATTATTCGAAGTAGTGACCTTGCCGATCTGACCGAAAACGAGATATTAGAAGGACTGTCCCACCAGGGAGTGAGGGGTGTCCGAAGATTAACAGCCAAACGTGATGGTGTGATCAAGCCCACCAACACAATCCTGTTGACCTTTGGTACCCCCACTCTCCCTTCCTTCGTGAAGGCCGGCTACCTTCGGGTTGTTGTGGATCCTTTTATCCCCAACCCACTTCGGTGCTTGAAGTGTCAGCAGTTCGGCCACCACCAAGACTCTTGCAGTCGCGCTGCCCGCTGTGGGCGATGCGGTGGTGATGACCACAGTGACGATGGCTGCCACAAACCGAGATGTGCCAATTGTTCTGGCTCGCACCCGTCTTTCTCTCATGACTGTCCCAAGTGGCAGCACGAGAGAGAGATCTAGAGGGTGAGAGTCACCAAAGACATTTCCTTTCCGGAAGCAAGACGACTTGTAGAGGCTGCGTCGAGGCCTTCGTCTGGCCCGTCGTATGCCTCTGTGGTCAAGTCCTGTAAGTCGGTGGCTTGTCAAACCACTGTCACGTGGCTGAAGGTTGACAAACCGAAAGTCGTGTCAGAGTCGGTGTCAGCTGCCGTCCAGACGACTTCTGGGAGACACTCAGGAAGGTAACAAAGCCACCTGAGTTGTCTCGGCTGCCTACCAAGGCATCCAAGAAGCCGGAGAGACGAGTTCCGCAATAGAGAGCCGACCCCGTGGTCTCTGACTCGCTATCGGCCTTACAGGCTCTGCGGAGTAGAGAGATTTCCCATCCTTATCTGTTTGGTATATTTGTTCATCTGTGTCGACTAAAGTGTGGGAGTACTGAGGTCGCCTTCTGCTAGATCTTTAGCCATATGGGCATCCCGGGGAACGAGAGAGCAGATCAGGCTGCCAA
>JAWQFJ010021956.1:75000-102500 GCA_034096865.1 Theodoxus fluviatilis
ACCATCATCATCACCATCATCATCACCATCATCATCACCATCATCATCACCATCATCATCATCATCATCATCATCATCATCATCATCATCATCATCATTATCATCATCATCATCGTCGTCGTCGTCGCCGTCATCGTCGTCATCGTCATTATCACCACCACCATCACAGCATTATCTTCGAGATCATCATTATCATTATTACTAAAATCATGGTAATGAGAGTCATAATATCATTAGAATTATTTTCATGAGACGAATTAAATTTATCGTAAATGTTCTCAGAAAAATCTTCCACACATTATCAAAAAAATCACAAATCGACATAATCATGATATTTTTCATAATCTTTGTAATCACAAAACTATTCATCAAAAATATCAACATCATCGTTGTCGTCGTCGTCGTCGTCGTTATCATCATCATTAATCATCATCATCATCATCATCATCATCATCATCATCATCATCATCATCATGTTTTTCCTCATCTCCCATCAGTCTTCATAAGTTTTGTTGGGAAAATTGAATCGGTAAATAATTGTTAGCAGGCGAGGAGTGCATCTACAATTCTAGTTTGGCCTGGCTGGGAAAAAAATACGCACAAACGCGTCTTTTACACCTCTCGCTGATAATAAAGCACCTCACACATGCTTGTGGTGCAGTCGCAAAGTCTGAACGTTAACCCGCGCTGAATGCATAAGGTTCTTCTAAGCAGGTTGGTGACGACATTGCAAAGAAAGCGACGCAGCGGAAACTCATCACAGTAAATGTTTTGGTATTACAGTTGCACTCTCCGAGACGACGATTCATGGCTGAACGCGTCCGGGTTGTGGCAATGGCTGCGTCTGAGAAAAGCTAACATCTTCCGACCGTTCAAAATTAGTAGCGTCCAAGAAGGGTCATTCCCAAGATCTGGAGGCTGCCCGTGATGACGTTGGAGGGCGCTGTCTTCTTCTGGCCTGGCTGTTGTCCTCCCACAGACAGTCCCATCTTTCCTGTAGAGAAAAATAGACACGTGTGTCAGCAACACAGCCCCATCTTTCCTGCAGTCAATAGAATATATTTGTATCAACAACACAGCCCCTTTTTCCTGTAGTCAAAAATAGACATGTGTGTCGACACCACAGCCCCATTTTTACTGTAGTCAGAAATAGATATGTGTGTCGACAACACAGCCCCATCTTTCCTGTAGTCAAAAATAGATGTGTGTGTCGACAACACAGCCCCATCTTTCCTGTAGTCAAAAATAGATATGTGTGTCGACAACACAGCCCCATTTTTCCTGTAGTTAATAGAATATATTTGTATCAACCACACAGCCCCATTTTTCCTGTAGTCAAAAAGAGACATTTGTGTCAGGGACACAGCCCCATCTTTCCTGTTGTCACAAGGAGACACTAGTGTCAACAATACAGCCCCATCTTTTCTGTAGTCAAAAAGAGACACGCATTTCAACAATACAGCCCCCATCTTTCTTGTAGGCCAAGTAACGGTGTGAGTAGCAAAAATTATATCGTCAACAACAAGTAAAATTCAACACGAAATATATTAACAATTAGCAAGAAATCGTGCATATTAGTTTTGTGATTATAAGAATGTAGGATCAAGGAAAAACACAACAATAAACGATGTCACCTTTCCTGAAATTAGTATACAGTAATAATGAAAGGAAAACAGTATCAGTTTAATAAACACGTAAACGATAATGTATAGCGAGATTTAAACGACGTCGTCCATGTTGAGGGGGAAAAAGTACTGAAATGAACTGAGCGATACACTCACGCACACACACACACACACACACATACACATACACATACACAAACACACACGCAAACACACACACACATGCACACACACACACACACAAATGCACACACGCACACACACACACACACACACACAAACACAAACACAAACCCACACGCAAATACACACACACACACACGCGGGCGGGCGCACACACACACACACTAACACACACACACGCACAAACACACAAACACACACACAAACATACTCACACGCACACACACGCACGCGCGAGCACACACACAAATCACGCACACACACACTCACACGCACGCACACACACGCGCACACACACACGCACGCACAAACACACTAACACACACGCGTGCGCGCGCACGCGTGCGCTCGCGTACGCGCGCAAGTGCAAGCATACGGAAAAGCACGCGCGTACGAACACAACACACACACACACACGCACACACACACACGCACACACACACACACACACACACACACACACACACACACAACACAACATACTCACACGCACGCACACGCGCGCGCGAGCATACACACACACACAAAACACACACACACACACACACTCACACACACACACAAAACATACAAGCACACACACACGCACACACACACGCACACACACACACACACGCATACACACACTAACACACACACGCGTGGGAGCGCCGCACGCAAATTCAAGCATACGGATAAAAATACGCACGCACGAACACAACACACACACACACAACACACACGCACACACACACACACACACACGCACACACACATTAACACACTCACACGCCCTAGCACGCACACACACACACACACACACACACATTAACACCCACACACGCCCTAGCACGCACACACACACACACACACACACACACACACACACACACACACACGCACACACACAAAACCCATGCAATAATGAGAAATATTTCAAAATATGTCAATGTTCACACTGCTGATTTTACATCATTTTTTCCATACAGCTGAATCTCAAAACACCCTGCACGTTATCACCTCAACGTCAAGAAAAACAGCATCCTTGCAACAACTGCAGAGTCATAGGTGGATGAGTTCTCTAGCAAGTTGCAGTGCTGCCTCCCAAGGCTCTGATCAAACAAGATGGATTTCAGCAGCAACGCATCCGAGGATGCAGCGTGTACGCACCCGGGCTGACAACCCATCCTTGGGCGTCCGTCCAGAGCGCCATCTGGTGGGGCTGGACCAGGAAGTGGACGACTGTGGGGCTGGACGGCTCCAGTGTCACCCTGCTGACCCCCACCAGTTGTCGGATTGGTGTCCCTGGCTTGACCATGTCCTTCCACCACATGTACACCTGCACCACCTGCAGGGCAAGCACGTGGTCAGATGGAGAGACAGTCTGGAGCTTTGGGCCTTTCCTTCCACCCCAAATATATGGGACCCGCCACCACAAAAACGGACCTAACTCCTTTTTTGGTATTTGGAGATACACGTATTTTCCAAAGCTGTGTCCTTTTTCTAATTAATCTAAAATAAATATCAACACGACATGATTAAACTTGTAGAAGGTATGCTCCGTCGACGACAGGTTTCGTGCATGCGGCTGATTTGATAAATCGACCTTTTAAGTTTTCTTACAAATGCTACAAAAATCCCCCCCCCCTCCCTTGAAATATCATGAAAGTATTAGTTACCAGATGGAATACAGCAGAACACGGATTTTATTTGAAAAATTATATGCAAAAATGTGGCAGAAAAATAGCCAGGATTCAGGAAGGATATTGTAGAAATCTTTTCTACCTTTTTAGGCACAGTCCTAAGGAAAAGGAAATGCTTTTATGAAGAAAATTGGTACATCTTGCAAAGAGTATTTTCCAACACCTGCTTGACCTAAACATCCATAGAGCTGTAATTAATAACAAGTCATCTACATGACCAAAAAGGCTTTAGGATGACGAACGAAAGGTACGACAAGTAAGTTTTCCATTAAATGAATGTTCATTGACAACTAGCGCTTCGCAGTCAGTAATCCCTTTCATGACGAGTCAGCAGTACACCCTTCTTTCTCTTCTTTGTAATCTTATGTTTTCAGACAATAACAGAACACATTACTTTGATATATGACAGTCTTTCCACTATGCTCCCAAAGCGGTTCTTGAAAGTTTTACACTTTCAAATCTGCACCACTTGCAACTTAAAAGATAACATAGATGATGTCCCCTACCTCATCGGCGACCACCTGCCCCACGTTGGTGACGGTGGCCGAGAGGGAGAGGTTCTGCCCGGCTTGGACACTGGCAGGGAGCATCAGCTGGCTGTACTGGAAGCTGCTGTAGGACAGGCCGTAGCCGAAGGGGAAGAGGGGGGTGTCCATCATGTAACGGTACGTCTTCCCTGACATAGAGTAGTCCGTGATGGAACCAACCTGGGAAAAGGCGACACCTTTGGACATAAAGTAGTCCTTAGGCAGATGCTGGGCCAATCATCTGAGACCGAGGATTTTACTTACGGTGGCAACATACAGTTTGTTTTAACGAGAGTTATTTGCGTCCAAATTTCTTAAAAAGAGACATGGTTACATGAATCAATAGAAGGAGTCAAATCATTCCTTACCTGTTAGATGTCCTCCAGATGGAGGACATGATCACTGTACGTGTGTGCATGTCAGGAAAGATCAGCTGTTAAGTGCTTGCATCCAGCATACGTTTTTAAGACCTTGAAAGTTACAAGTCAAGAAGAAGGCACAAAGGAAGTGAGTATCTCTAATGTGAAGAAATGCCATCCAGGTGCAGGGCAGCCTACCTGGCTGAGGGACTGGGGCCAGGTGAAGGGCAGCCTACCTGGCTGAGGGACTGGGGCCAGGTGAAGTTCAGCCTACCTGGCTGAGGGACTGGGGCCAGGTGAAGGGCAGCCTACCTGGCTGAGGGACTGGGGCCAGGTGAAGGGCAGCCTACCTGGCTGAGGGACTGGGGCCAGGTGAAGGGCAGCCTACCTGGCTGAGGGACTGGGGCCAGGTGAAGGGCAGCCTACCTGGCTGAGGGACTGGGGCCAGGTGAAGGGCAGCCTACCTGGCTGAGGGACTGGGGCCAGGTGAAGGGCAGGCGACCAGCTGGGACGGAGTGGGGGCCCTCATTCAGCAACACCTGATACAGCGCCGGGCCCGCGGTCTGAGCCGGGAAAAAGCACTCTAAGATGGCCGCCACATCCGGGCTATCTACTGCCCAGCTGATGTCCACAGGTCCAGCGTTGAAAAGAAGCAGAATCACGTTTCCACCCTTGCCTGTTGGCATGGAAAAACAGTTTTGCAAGCCTTTCATTTCATTGAGTTCACATCTAAATTGACTGGGTAAAACCCCAGTTATAGATGATAAACTGGGCAATTAGGAGCATGCACAGATCTGAAAATTAAAGATGGTTCAAACCTACTCTCAAATCAAGATTTCAATCATTTCGTCGAAATACATAACGTTTCAGATTTAACAAGCACAGCATTAAATGTCAAAGATATAGATGGAAGGGTGGGTGGGGGTGAGGTTGGGGGGTAGGGGGTGAAAGTGGGATGGGTGAGGGAGGGGAATCTAGGAGTTATTGCCTGTGTATGCATGAAACATCCCTTTCTTCCTGTCATGACATGGAAACACTAAAAATAGCTGGTGGCTGAACGAGGCGTATTTATGCAAACACTTCAGAACGTTGAGGACAGAAATGATCCCCCTGGAGTATCCATGGCAAGACATCTCTACGTACTGTGGGCCACCACGTCCTGCAGCAGCTGCATCTGGCTTCCCGGCAACGCCATGTCCCGCCTGTCGTTGTCCTCGGCCTCCACCGCCTGGCCTGCAGGGAGCAGTTGCATGGGCACAGTCATTGACGAATGAAGGAAAATAAGAATGAATGCTTGAAGGAACGAATGGATGGATGAATAAATAAATAAATGAATGAACGGATGTATGAAGAAATGAATGAACGGTAGCTTGTGACCAAACGATGGACAAATGAATCAACGGTTGCCAAATGAATGCATCAATGAAGATGTAGGGAAAAAAGAATGGATGAATATATGAGTTAGTAAATCAATGGGTGAATATATAAATGAACGAAAGTATGAATGAAAGAATGAATGAAATATGAATGAGTGAAACATTGAGCAAACGCGCGCAATAACGAAAATATAGATGAGTGAAAATAGCATTCACGTCCTTTTGATACTGGGGAACATAACTCAAAATGCTTTCATATACTACAAAAGGAAAAGTAGAACCAACAGTTCAGTCTACTGTACCTTTTCCTAGACAGTTTACGACAGTAAGGAAAAGTAGAATCAACAGTTCAGTCTACTGTACCTTTTCCTAGACAGTTTGCGACAGCAAAGAAAAGTAGAACCAACAGTTCAGTCTACTGTACCTTTTCCTAGACAGTTTACGACAGCAAGGAAAAGTAGAATCAACAGTTCAGTCTACTGTACCTTTTCCTAGACAGTTTGCGACAGCAAAGAAAAGTAGAACCAACAGTTCAGTCTACTGTACCTTTTCCTAGACAGTTTACGACAGCAAGGAAAAGTAGAATCAACAGTTCAGTCTACTGTACCTTTTCCTAGACAGTTTACGACAGCAAGGAAAAGTAGAATCAACAGTTCAGTCTACTGTACCTTTTCCTAGACAGTTTACGACAGCAAGGAAAAGTAGAATCAACAGTTCAGTCTACTGTACCTTTTCCTAGACAGTTTACGACAGCAAAGAAAAGTAGAATCAACAGTTCAGTCTACTGTACCTTTTCTTAGACAGTTTACGACAGCAAGGAAAAGTAGAATCAATAGTTCAGTCTACTGTACCTTTTCTTAGACAGTTTGCGACAGCAAGGAAAAGTAGAATCAACAATTCAGTCTACTGTACCTGTTCCAAGGCAGACGACGACTACGTCAGCTCCAGTGACGGCACTGATGACGTCACTACTGTTGTAGTCCGTGCAAAGTGTAGAACTGCACCCCGGGGAATAGCGGGCCTCGGAGCCAAGGAAGATGAGTGAAAATAGTGGCGTCTCCACTAAGCTCTCATCGGGAGTTGCAGAGTAGTCTCCCATTATCTGCTCAGAGCTGTTTGCCATTGGCCCGACAACCTGTCGGTGTTCATTAGACAGGCTGTTAGATGGTGGTCATTAGACAGGCTGTTAGATGGTGTTCATTACACAGGCTGTTAGATGGTGGTCATTAGACAGGCTGTTAGATGGTGGTCATTAGACAGGCTGTTAGATGGTGGTCATTAGACAGGCTGTTAGATGGTGGTCATTAGACAGGCTGTTAGATGGTGGTCATTAGACAGGCTGTTAGATGGTGGTCATTAGACAGGCTGTTAGATGGTGGTCATTAGACAGGCTGTTAGATGGTGGTCATTACGCAGGCTGTTAGATGGTGGTCATTACACAGGCTGTTAGATGGTGGTCATTAGACAGGCTGTTAGATGGTGGTCATTAGACAGGCTGTTAGATGGTGGTCATTAGACAGGCTGTTAGATGGTGGTCATTAGACAGGCTGTTAGATGATGGTCATTTGTCAGATGACTGCAAGTAGGTGCTGGGGCAGCCGGTGGTGCAATGGGAGAGGTTAGGGCACCACAACATTCAGCTTTGCGGTTTCCTTTGAAAATGTCGGTATGGAAGGGAGGAGGGGAGGAGGATTAGGGGGAAAAGGTTGAGGGTAGTGGGGGGAGGGGAGACATAGAGACAGAGACACAGAGAGAGAGAGAGAGAGAGAGAGAGAGAGAGAGGGGGGGAAGAAAGAGAGAGAAAGAGAGAAAGAGAGAGAGAGAAAGAGAGAGAGAAAGAGAGAGAGACATAGAGACAGTCACGGAGACAGACAGAGACAGAGAGAGATAGAGAGACAGACAGACAGAGACAGAGAGAGGGACAGTGAGAGAGAGAGTGAGAGAGACAGAGACATACAGAGACAGATAGAGACAAAGATAGACAGAGAGAGAAAGAGAGAGACATAGAGACAGTCACGGAGACAGACGGAGACAGAGAGAGATAGAGAGACAGACAGAAAGAGAGAGACAGAGAGAGACAGAGAGACAGAGTGAGAGACATAGAGAGAGAAAGAGAGAGACAGAGAGAGATAGAGACAGAGAGAGAGACAGAGATAAAGAGAGAAAGACACACAGAGAAAGACACAGAGAGAGAGACACACAGAGAGAAACATAAACACAGAGAAACAGAGAGAGAGAGAGAGAGAGACAGAGACAGAGATAGAGACAGAGACAGAGACAGAGATAGAGACATACAGAGACAGAGAGAGAAAGAGAGAGACATAGAGACAGTCACGGAGACAGACAGAGACAGAGAGAGCTAGAGAGACAGACAGAGAGAGAGACAGAGAGACAGAGTGAGAGACATAGAGAAAGAGAGAGACAGAGAGACAGAGAGAGAGAGACAGAGAGAGAGAGCATTTATCTACATGGAAGAGAATGCTGTTGTCTTTGTAAGACTTATAATGAAACTGTTCACAATAGATGCATAACTGCTTAGAAACAACGAGGTACACAGTTATTGCCATCTGTAAGGGATCACTAAATAAGGGGACATTTTTTACTGAATAAAAGACAACTTACCATCTACCATGAAACAAACACCATTCTTTAAGGAGGCTGCTGAGATTGAAAATGCCTGGTAAAATAACTGAGCCTGCACATGTATCGCATAATGGGATGCTGTATCAACCCTGTTTCTGCAATAAAGGGATTTGATATGTACGCTCGCGTGTGTCTGTATGAGTGTGTGTGCATGCATTCGTGCGCTTATGTATGTGTGTGTTTGTGTATGTGCGTGCATGTGTGTGTGCATAGATGTGTTTAATGTTGCGTAAACAACTCTTTTTACAGCGTTTTCAAGACGTTTGAAGGAAACGTTGATTTTCTCTCGATATTATCAAAACAAATTTTTTTCCTTACCGCCGCTATGGGATGAGGCGTTTTGGAGAGAGGCAGGAAGCCATTTTGGTTCTTCAGCAGAACAAAACTCTTCATGGCGGCCTCCAATGCAAGGTCACGATGTTCGAGGGTCAGGATCGATGACGAGTTCAAGGACGCATAGGGGTTCATGGACGGGGGGTCAAACTCTCCCAGTCTCATACGCGTGTAGAAGAGCGGCTTGACCAGGTCTCTCAGCCTTTGCTCACTCACTTTGCCAATTGTCACCGCCTCACCTGAGAGAAACGTGCATGCAGTAATCAGGCAAAAGAAATTGTTCATAGCACTATATCTTCCAGTGAGGACAAATGGAATTTCCCTTACCTTTTGCGTACTCAGTCATAGTCATTTGCTTCGTTCAGGTTGCGACATACAGAAAACAATCCTTCCTATCGGAAATACTACTTTTTCTTCAATTTTCACTCTCACTTTGTCTCCAATTATCTGTCATGTACATTAGTTATAGCCTCATATTTTAGTCTCCTCATCCGGATGGATGGAAAAGACTTTACGGTCTCTCAGCCTGTGTACGTGTATACCACTGACTGCTAGTATCACTGTCGTTGTATAATGGAATAAGAACAAGTCAGGACTTCATTTTCCGAGTCATATTCCGCATGTGAGTCACACATGGAGATCCCAACCCACCAGCAACTGTGTCCTCCTGAGGCACTTTCACCGTGGACCATGCAGTCTGGGATGCGGATTCACAGCATTGATTAGCCTATTTTATGCAACAAACAATTCTGAAGAAAAAAACACCCTCAACCAATACAACACACAACGCGAAGTAAAATGTTGGTCCTTTGTAGTATGTACGAACCCGAGCATAATAGAATAGAAACAGCTGGAATGCGGTACTGGGTAATTGAAAGGCGCATATTTTTAGCAAGTCTTTTTCAGGCGCAGATGATAAGTATAATTATTCTTCTTTCAGGAAAAGCTGTAGCGTGCAAAAAAGTCGACCGCGCAAAATAGTCGACGGAAGTAATCAAAGTTACCTCCCTTGTTGCTATTTGCTATAGACTCTGCTAATCACCTTTTTTTTGTCAATCTCTCCCGACGAGAGACGAATTTGCTGCTCTACGAGCTATTTTTGCAGGTGGGTTGTCTATATTCATCCTGTAATTCTCAGTTGCACGCCATGCTACTGAGATTTTACACAACAACACGTGCGATCAGCGGAGTCGTTTATTTTGGCAAATAGCAACAAGGGAGGCAACTTTCTTATGACTCCCACCATCTCTTCTTTTTCACGGGCGAAAGTTTTGCGCGCTACGTAATTTGCATTATGAATAAAAACAACCCACGTGCAAAAGTAGCGCATGCAGCAGCAAGTCCGTCGCTTGTTGGGTTCGATTTTCCACAAAACAAGTGCCATAGCGCAGTATTTATATAAATAGCAACAAGGGAGGTAACTGTATGCTAACTTCCGTCGAATTGTTTGCACGGTCGACTTTTTTTGCACGCTACAGGTGCCACTTTATATGATATGACTCCATTTCATATCACTTTTTCCAGCTTCTCCTGTACTTGTATATATGCATGTGCTTGCCTCTTGCGCCAAACAAAGACGCTGTAGTTGAATATTTTACGCCTTTCCTTCATCACGTAACCCATTTCGTGTATTTAGCAAGAATGATCTCCAAACCGAGGACTATCCGAGCAAAAAACACGTGTTTCGCAGAGCCGCGGAGCACGCAGCCTGTTGGGCGCCTGATCACTACTCACAAACATTCGTCACGTGATTTCGTCGGCTCATTGGTATCACCGACGCATTCGGAGTACCCGACACTGCTTGACAGAAAAGTGTGCTGCAGCCCTGCCCTTGCTGTATCTTCAGGTCTGTCACGGCTGGACCGCACATCAGCCTACTTCCTGCAATGACTCAGTGTCAGGTGGGGAAACTCCAGCGTCACTAGTGAAGTGTCCACCGTGAAAGGCAAACATCTCGCCAGTCCTTCAGTCACTGCACTGGCTCCCGGTTCATCACCGGATTGAATATAAATGCTTGTGCACTGTCTTTGAGTGCGTTTCTGGCACTGCTACTCAATATATGTTAGATCTCATAAATGGCTACACGCCACCAGAAACCTGCTGTCATCGGAGAAGCTTCTCGTGTGTGTTCCGCAAAGAAACTTGAAGATAATTATATGGGTGTAGATCCCTTTCTTCTAGCGGCCCAAGACTCTGGAATGCAGTTCCGGAAGGACTGAAAACATTATACAGCCTTGCTAGTTTTAAGAAGAAATGGGAAACCTACCTATTCCAGTTTTAATTGTTAGCGCCTTGAGCATGCCTCGGCGTGAAAAAAAAGGCGCGTTACAAGAGTGAATACATACATATACACACATGTAACTCATTTAATGTATCTCCATTTCATTACGTCTTTGTTTTAGCGAAGGACCAAGAACTGCACCGCGTGTTGAGTGTGTCATCAACAACTACAGTCGTCAAGTAGAGGCGGGTCCCAGGACTAGGATAGGCTAGCAAAGTTGATCACAGGCAGACCAACTAATGCGCGCTCGGATTCGAAGGGTATTTGAAAAAAGTTCAGATATGAGCGTTCACGACGAGGGCCCCGCGTGGACAGGCTCATATAAAGAGGAAAGCTTTGGGCTTCGCAAGCGCTCGCCGTGAGCGCTCGTCTCTAAACTGTTCTTTTTACCTTTCAGAACGAAACGCTCGTCTGGTCTCGCGAGAATATCGTGTATGACGCATTAGGATTGCTTCTGAGAAATATTCTGAGAAGAATTTTGTTTCAGACAACAGAATCATGTGACCCAGACTCCAGTTTCAAACCCCCTACCCAGATGACCGTACACCCGGAAGCTCTCGTTCCCGCCAAAAAGCTCCAGATTGCATCCGGCGTTAATGGCGGCGATGGCGGCGTCCAGGGGGGAAGGGAGATAATTGTGGGTGTATACGATGTCCTGTAGTGCGTCTTGGTCACTGATGACGTAGCCATGGAAACCCCACTCTTCTCGAAGCACATCTGTCAGCAGCCAGCCATTGACGCAGTTGGGGGTGCCGTTGATGCTGCAGTGGGAGGGAGGCCGCGAGGACGGATGAGAATGAGTGGGGTGGGTGGGTGGGAGGGGTGACGGGTGGATGGCGGGTGAGATGGGGAGCAGAATAGGCTGAAAGAGTGGAGGAGAATGAAGGTTGAAAGTATGAGAGGTTATGGCTCCGATTAAGAAGAAGAATACGGACAAATATCACGCTTATGCGCACCTTTGACCATGTGTGTGTGTGTGTGTGTGTGTGTGTGTGTGTGTGTGTGTGTGTGTGTACGTGCGTGTGTGTACGTGTGTGTGTATGTATGTGTGTATGCATGGGTATTTGTGGTTGTTTTCTGTGTGTTCATAAGTGTAAGTAATGTGTGTGTGTGTGTGTGTGAGCGTGCTTGTGCGTCTGTATTTGTGTGTGCATCTCTCTCTCTCTCTCTCTCTCTCTCTCTCTCTCTCTCTCTCTCTCTCCCTCCCTCCCTCCCTCCCTCCCTCCCTCCCTTCCTCCCTCTCATTTTCTCCCCTCTTTCGTTCTCTTTCTCACACTCCTCTTTCTCTCTCTCTCTCTCTCTCTCTCTCTCTTTCTCTCTCTCTATCTCGCTCTCTCTCTCTCTCTCTCTCTCTCTCTCTGTCTCTCTCGTTCGTTTTCTCTTTTTGCCTGTGTACATGTGTACAAAGTATAAGTGTTCATGTGTGTGGAGCAGTGCATACGTGTGCGAGCGTGGGTTTTTGCAATTATGTGCTCTTAGATACGCTCGGTCACTGGCCTATATGTGGTGCAGAGGAAACACACCTATTGTAGGTGCACGTGATGCTGTAGGACAAACACACCTATTGTAGGTGCACATGATGTTGTAGGACAAACACACCTATTGTAGGTGCACATGATGTTGTAAGATAAAAAATACCTATTGCAGGTGCACATGATGTTGTAGGACAAACACACCTATTGTAGGTGCACATGATAATGTACTACAAACACACCTATTGTAGGTGCACATGATGCTGTAGGACAAACACACCTATTGCAGGTGCACATGATGTTGTAAGACAAACACACCTATTGTAGGTGCACATGATGTTGTAAGACAAACACACCTATTGTAGGTGCACATGATGTTGTAAGACAAACACACCTATTGTAGGTGCACATGATGTTGTAAGACAAACACACCTATTGTAGGTGCACATGATGTTGTAAGACAAACACACCTATTGTAGGTGCACATGATGTTGTAAGACAAACACACCTATTGTAGGTGCACATGATGCTGTAAGACAAACACACCTATTGTAGGTGCACATGATGTTGTAAGACAAACACACCTATTGTAGGTGCACATGATGTTGTAAGACAAACACACCTATTGTAGGTGCACATGATGCTGTAAGACAAACACACCTATTGTAGGTGCACATGATGTTGTAAGACAAACACACCTATTGTAGGTGCACATGATGTTGTAAGACAAACACACCTATTGTAGGTGCACATGATGTTGTAGGTTCCAGCTTGTACGCACGTGCGAAAGGCGGGGAGGTACGTCATCCGCATGTCCGCCATACTGGCCTGGAGAGGTAAACAGCATCGTCACAGCAAGGAAGCAACAAGGCTAGGCAATTTGGAGTCTTTGTCGTCTTCAGGCCGAACTCACACACACACATACTCACACACATACTCACAACACACACACACACGCACGCACGCAATCACGCACGCACACACACACACACACATACTCACACACATACTCACACACATACTCACAACACACACACACACACACACGCACAACACACACACACACACACACGCACACACACACATACTCACACACACACACACACACACACACACACACACACACACACACACACACACACACACACACACACTCCCCGTGACAATCTGAGACGAAATCACAAATTGAAGAGTTGTACGCTGTACAATTTTCATATCGGCCTTTCAGAGCAAAGTGGATGTACACAACCACGTTTCTTCTCATTATTGTTTGGATCGCACTTCACGTGGAAAGAATGTATTCCCGCGAGTAGGTGCTGTATATAAATTTTTCCTCATTGTCACCACATAATCCATAATTCCCCCATAATTATTTTAATTAAAAATAATATTTATTCAGAAACGAAGGTATTTACACACAAGCAGCAACAACAGCCAAAAGAAAGGGGGGAAAAAGAATTAGATACCATGGGAGATGGTAAGAGATGAGATCTGGAATGGGAAAGGTGAATGGGGTTTTGTGAGGAAGGGGGGGCGGGGGGGGGGGGGGGGGGGCGGGGGGCGAGGGGGCAGTAGGGCGGGGGGCGGGGGGGGGGGTAACCCATACATTTTCTTCCTCCTCATTATCATGACAAAATAGACAATAGGCAATAAATGCAGCATAATGTTATCTGAAAAAAGAGACACAGTTGAAAAGAAGTTCTGCGTTTTCATAGAATGTAAGTCCATCACCGGTAAACGCGTATTTGATACAGCGGATTCTAAATCAGCAGCTGTAAGATGAGTGTGCAGACGTTTGCAAGTGTAAATTCTTTTTAAATTGAGAAGTGTTAAAACATTCTTTGGAGCTTATAATGAACCTCCGCTTACACGTTTTAAATTTGCGCGCCCGCGCGCGAGTGTGTGCGTGCGTGCGTGTGCTTGTGTGTGTGTGTATGTGTGTGTGTTGCGCGTATGTGTGTATGTGTATGTATACGTGTGTGTATACATATGTGCGTACGTGTGTTGGTACGTGTGTGTATGTCTATGTATGTGTGTTGAAGGGGGGTGGGAGGGAGTGGGCATGGGCGTGGGTATATGCACGTACGTGCGTGCGCTCGAGAGAATGGAGAAGACTATCACGGCAGCTGTATGTGCATGAATGTTAAAGCCTCTGTAATGCTGTATGCACCAGGCACGGGCTGAAGCCAAACGAGCCCGTTACCTGCGCGCTGAAGTTGTGTCTGGGGATAGGGATGTTGTCCGGTCCTGAGTGACACGCAAGATGTTTGCAGCCAGAGCTAGCCCTCACGTATCTGCAATGCAGCAGTGTCAAGCTCAGCTCAAACCTCTCAGCTCTAAGTCTAATTTTTCAAAAGACAAGGAAGTCATACTAACATTTGCAACTAAACGTCAATATCTTGCACACATTACCACCACTATAGTCATCCACATCGTCACCATCGACACATCACTCAGCCCATCTCCATCCCCTAGATTTACGAATCGTAACAAGTCCTATCTATTCGGGAGTGACTGAAACATTAAATGTATTTACCATAGTACTTTTATTCGCTTATGGAGATCCGCCTGCTCTGTGCTCCAAAAGTTCTCCCATTATCGTTTCATTTCTTTCATTACACCGTCTGTCTTTCTCTGGAGGATTACGCAGTAGCTAGGATGATGCCTGGATCTGGGTTTTTTACTCTTGAGAGGCAGTCCTCAAATATAGCATCATCGGGAGAATAGTAAAACTGGCACTAAAATAATCGACGAAAACTGATTGTGCCGGGAATGAACCCGAAAGTGGCCTAAATCGCTTTGTAAGGTCCATCCAAGATGAGGAAATGAGTCGATCATGTTTTTGCCAATATGCTGTAATTAGTTGTGAGTGTTTTCAGTCCCGTACTGGCAGGAGATCAGTTTGTGAATCTACGACCAGATGTTAAAATACAGCATAACGAGGGGCGTGAAAGTGACTGACGACTCGCTCAATACTAAGGCTACCTGAGCGAGTTTTTTAAGCATCACTCAAGAATACCTGCCTCGAATGGTTTCCTTGCAGTCCCCAGACGAAGTGTTGGGCGTACAGCCCTGTCAGGTAGGGATCCTCACCGTACGTCTCCTGCAAAACCAGAAAGCAAGTTTGGGTCAGTTTCCATCAATGCCCACGTTCAAAGCAGCTGAGTGTTACTAGACCTCGATGCCCTCCTTCCATGAGACCGATTGCCTGTCTTGGCTAAATGTATTACTACATGTACATTGTCTTTTCACAACTTGTAGCTGAGTCGTATCCCTGTGCTGTCTTTGGCCGACTTAGATGCTCGATGTTTAGCCATATCCTAATGTTTCAAATGACTCATATTAGGCGCTATTTAATGACATTCTTTTTTTAAGACAATGAAAGGGAACACTTTTTGAAAATGATAACTTCCAGAAAAATGTTATTCTAACTGCAAACTTCTCTTGATGCTGGAGTAGGCACTCTGTTCAGCAGACTGTCCAGGATGTGACTTTCGAAGAGCATCCCTACCTGGTTTCTGCCCCAGAGCGGGTGGCGCATGATGTTGATGACGGGGCTGAAGCAGCTGGCGCCGGTGTGGAAGTCGAACACGCCATGCTGCACGTCGTAGTTGTGACGTGCCCGCACCTCCACTGCCGTGGCTTCCGCCACGCGGAACATCAGGGAGGGTCTGCAAGCACAAGGCTGCACGTGTTGAACTGCTTCATCCAATCCTGTCTTGTCTTGCATCATCTTGCTTTTTCAAAACTCCTTCCTGTCTTACCTTGATTTGAGATAGCCAAGTTATCATGTCTCCTTCACCTAATCATGTCTTGTCTTTTATCATCTTGCTTTTCCAAACTCTTTCCTGTCTTACATTGATTTGAGATAGCCAAGTTATCATGTCTCCTTCACGTAATACTGTCTTGTCTTTTATCATCTTGCTCTGTCAAACTCTTTCCTGTCTTACATTGATTTGAGATAGCCAAGTTATCATGTCTCCTTCACGTAATACTGTCTTGTCTTTTATCATCTTGCTCTGTCAAACTCTTTCCTGTCTTACCCTGAGCCAATTTATACTATGTGCTCCCGAGACTGAGTACATGATACCGTAAACCAAAAGGTTTCACTAACAATGACATGAAGCTTGTGTCTCATGTTACTTTTTAAAAAATAGAAAGCAAGTGGTTATGAGAAGAAAGTTCTGTATCAAAGCTCACGTCTTAAAGTAATGTACATGTCATTGACTCAGCGACAGTGCCGTGAAATATGATGCCTAATTCTACTTGTGCCAATGCACATATTTTCATATGAAACCAGACAGCTTTCCGCCAAACAAACACCAGGTTCAAGCATCTATAAAGAAGAGATAAGCAGAGGAAAATGTTGGTTCACTTGGAAGTGTTGACGGCAGACCTACTCGAAGGCCGCTGCCAGGCCAAGGGCTTGTGGGAAGGCAGTAGCGTTGAAGCCCACGTCTCCACGCAGACACTCCGTGTCGAACTGGTAGTGACCGATTCCCAAGCGCTCTATAGCAGGCGCTGGGCCAGTGCCTCCATGTGACATCTGACCTATGACCTCCTCCAGGGTCAGCCTGGAAACCAGATCGTCCACCCGTTTGTCCCAGGGTAGACTAGGATCCTGGAACGGGTACTTGTAGGCAGGATTTGGACGGAGATGAGTTTTCTTGAATCGGGTGGCGAATACTTCGGGTGTACTAATCAGAAGCAGTGCGGTCAGGAGAAATACAACTCGGGGAATCATCCTGGTGGTTGTGTCTGCTGCAGTAGAAAACAAAGACGAGTGTAATGGTCCCAGACATACTAAGAATGAAATTCTCTTAAAGATATTTTTTTTAGGTTCTAGCTATTGAATTGCGACTTTTGACCAACGATGGACGTTCAAACGACACTCTTTTACCGCCTCGTCATCGGACTGTTCTCATCGTCATTCAACACCATCCCAACCCCCTGGGAAGCATGCAAACAGGCTGCGAATGAACGTGCCGTAGTTGGGTCTTACGATCGTCTAAGTTATCCCTCAAAGGTACCCGGTTTAGCTTTCGGGTAGGGAGAAGCAATATTGCTACTGCTTCTTGCTCAATCATGCATCTCTGGGTTCCACGCAGCTTCGAACGCCGCACCCACTAGCCACACGCGATTGCAGCTAAAGCGCGGTAACCACTTGGCCGCAGAGCTTCGTTTCTCTCCCAACTGCAGATCACAGCCGGGTAACTCTGCACCGAACATTGCACCATTAAGTAAATAAGTAGAAGGTAAGTAAGGAAGTAAGGAAGTAAGTAAGTAAGGAAATATGTACGTAAGGAAGTAAGTAAGAAAGTAAGCTAGGAAGGAAGGAAGCAAGCAAGTAACCAAAACAATCAAAACAATATCTTTATTAATAAGTCAGTAAGTCAGTAAGTCGGTATGTCAGTAAGTCAGTAAGTAAGCAAGCAAGCGAGCAAGCAAGCAAGCGAGCAAGCAAGCAAGCGAGCAAGCAAGCAAGTGAGCAAGCAAGCAAGCAAGCGAGCAAATAACCAAGTAAGTAAGTATATAAGTATGTAAGTAAGCAAGTAAGTAGTTAGGTAGGTAAGTAGGTAGTAAGAGAGTAAGTAAGTAAGTAAGTAAGGAAGGAAGGAAGGAAGGAAGGAAGGAAGGAAGCAAGCAAGCAAGCAAGCAAGCAAGCAAGTAAGTAAGTACACTAGTGCTCTGACCTCCTCATTCCTTTCTTTTCCATTCTATTTTCGAACAGTTTACCTAACGTAAATTACCATTCAACAGCTGCATAATGTAGACGTAACTAGTTTAGTTAGAGGTGCTTGTATTACATCATGACGATGATGATGATAATGATGATGATTGATGATGATGATGATGATGATGATGATGATCATCATCATCATCATCATCATCATCATCATCATCATCATCATCATTGTCGCGTTTATCTAACTGGCTAGTTGATAGGTTCACTCTCAAGGAACGACGTAGTCGTCCTGGAGAAGAGAGACCCTTAGACAAACAGGAGTTTACACCTAAACTCAACCACCACTCCTTGGGGGGACACCACAAACATCAAGCAATGTCAACAAACAAGTGAATAAATGACCACTGAATCGGGATGAAAAATAAACAAATCAAGTTTAATCAACCAAACAAGTCTCCTTGCAGCACGAGGCCACGAAGGAGAGAGCAAGCAAGTGATCAAATGGAAAAAAATATACAAGAAAGGAAAACAAAACAAGTCAGCAGCGGAAACAAGATGGCGACGCTTCCGCTACTGGAAAACAGGTGAAAAATATCAACAACAACAACAGCAAACCGAAATGGGGCTAATGCGAAACAACCCCAAAGCATGAAAAACACCCAGACACAGCATCTACGTTACCGGTAACGAGAGCTACTGATAGTGTAATACAAGAAAAATCCACTCCCCCTCACTCCATCACAAAAACTCCAGAAACTGTAATTTATTCAGAAATTCAGCTTCATACAAAAACCCGCTTTCCACCACTCGTTCGGACGCTCACAAGCCGAACAAAAAGATTCTCCCAACAAAGAGATAAGACTCCACACTTCTGTCAAAGAAGTCACAAGCACACTTCACTTGAAAGAAGTTGCTATATTTTCTCTACAACGGTTAACAATCCAAAGTTAACTCAAAACCCATAAACTTCCCCCAAATCCAGAACACCAGGAAACATCAATCCCCACAGAAAGATTTCCCCGTCCCTCTACACAACCTGCTGACCCAGTTACACAGACAGAGCAGCAACAACACCCTTCCCCGTCTGAATATTAATGAGCCAAACCCCCGTTAGCCCCAAACCCCTTCCCCCTGCGATGACGTACTTCCGCCCACGCCAAGCAAGCCAGAAAGAAACACCGAGGTATTCAGACACACGCGAACTCACACTCGCGTACACTTTCTCGCTCGACAGTCCAGTCCAAACAAACTCCCGCGAGCAATGCAACAGACGTCGATAACAAAGCGAAGAAAGACAAAAAAGGTTTCAGCTTACCCTTTTTGAAGTCCAGACATCTCAAAGTCCAGAACACGCCAATCCTGACATAGCACAACCTGACCCGACCAAGCCAAGCTAAACCAAACCCCACCTCACAAAAATGGCACACGACTCCCCCTACCCCCCTTCCCTTTCAGTCCGTCGAAAGTACACTGTCCCAAGCTCCGTGCTTAGAGAAGTTCCAGAAGAAACAGTTTCTCGTAGAAGGTTGCAGGTAGTACCCAAGAAGAAGCACGCCTCCAGGCGTCTCTGCGTCGTGGCTACGGGTAGGCGACCATGCCCCGCTCCCGTCCTGAGGTGTCACTGACAACGAGCACCAAGCTGACCAACTGGTCAGTGAATTCGGAAAGTCCGTTCCGAAGCAGCAGGAATCCCCCCGGTCATCAGTATGAGTGCGAAACAATTCCATCCTACATGAGAATCAAGTCATTCTTCGCACTATTCTCGTTGTATGTCTCCCCCTACAACCATAGGCTGCGCGTTTCACCGCTCCATGCAAGTGAACGAACGCTAGCGTTTCGACCGTCCCGCCTCTAACCTGTCCTCTTACCCTGACAGTTAGGCCACAACATGTGGACTTCAATGCTGGTCCGTTGGCGTTTTCGTTAGACCCCAAAATATAGCACACAGCTAGTCATAACAAAGATTGTAACTCCCAGAGTTACTGAGAAAGAGTACTTGCACCTAAGCCTTCGCCACCGTTGAGGATGTGAGCACGCCACGTGCTACCGAGTGTCGCTCGTCGATCCAGACGCTGGGCGCGCGTCTAGCATGTAGAGTTCTCCCTAACTCCAACATGAGACAGGTAATTGCGAAATGCAATAGTAGGAACGTAGGTACACCGACAGACGAGTAAGTGTGAGTGGATAAGTTGATAAGTGGCCTGAAACATACAAACGGGTGCCTAATGAGAAGCTACGCTTTCTCCCCAAAAATTCTCACAGAATTTGACTCAACAATAAGCGATGCACCCTTGCCCGAACGCTTAGTTGAAAACTTGCCCGCACCAAACGGATAAGTCAAATTTAACCATTCCCTTACTCAAACAATTGAATTACAATTTCATGACTCCTGGAGTTAGGCGTTCCTCCCACTCTCCCAAAGAGATTTAATTCAACTTTAAGACACAATTCACTCATTCCCAGATCCCGACATTCTTCCCGCCCTAATCAAACGGTCAATTTTCCCAAAGGCAAAGAAACTGTCGCGAATCGTACATACCTCAAAAAACCAGCAGGCCGTGGTTTTCACCCATAAGCGAACTCTCCTCAGTCTCAACCAAAGGCTCTCTTTCTACTCTCGCGGCTGACCCACCACAGGCCCCCAACGACGAGATTTCTCAGCAAAGCAAAAACGACTTTGCTTGCCACCCCGCGTGGCCCAAGTTGGCAGCGCCGATCGCTCGCCCAACTGCTTCATCCAAACGATGAATACCTGACTGATCAGAACGCTCTGTCAGCTCTGACGACAACTCCGTCACGTGATTGTCCTCCAATCACGGTCGCTAATTTTCGCGCCCTTAGATCATCTTCCAAGCACGGCTCAATAATTTTCGCGCTCTTCAGATCCGTGTTGGACAGAGGGTGAACCCCGCAGACATTCCTACACCCCCTCAACCCCCCAAGTAACCCTCCGAGGTGACTTGTTTTTTTTTTCTTTCCCCCCGCCGCACGAACTATCTGTCGCATTGCGGCAACACGATCTGAGCACGTAGAGTTTAATGCAATCTCACGCACCGACACTCTCTCTGCATAATCACCCATAAGTCGCATCTTGCGACAATCATCATCATGGATTGTGGTGGTGGTGGTGGTGGTGATGCTGGTAGTGGTGGTGGTGATGGTAGTAGTCATAATGGTGGTGGTGCTGCTGCTGCTCTTCCTGACGGTGATGGTGATGAAAATGGAGATAACTGTGACCCAGATAGTGTAAAATGATATTATGCCTGCTCGTCACAGTCATCCTTTCTTGTCTCTTCTTTTGGAATCAATTCATAAGAAATATTGGGAAGAGAGATACAAGAGGCTCGATGCGATGCAATGAAGATAAAGGGAATAAAGGTGAAAGCAAACCTTCACACGTGGAAAGGCACAATAAATGGGGAAACGGGCCCCAAAAGATGCCGAAGAACGGAGTCGGAAAATGCCGGTAACCAACCAACCAATCAACCAACCGCCCAATTAATCAATCGATTAGCCAACCAGCCAATATTTTCATTGTTTACCCAGAATGCTCATTACATTATGGAGGTAGAGTGTAAGAGTCAGGCAATGATTAGACACTCTGTGCGACTGAGTCTGTATTGGCAGATCATGTTTACAACTTTCCCTATTTCGATGAAGAGCCCAATGTAATTATCTTCATTCCACATGGTTCTGCTACTCTGGTTGCAAATATAACAAGGCCAATGCAATTTTGCATCGTAGTTGTTTTTTTACTTCAGCTGGGTCGCTGAATATGCGTGCTTCGGAATACTATCTTCGTCTTTGTAGATTGATAGCATATCCGTGGCACTGCGTTTCAACTCCCGTTCGAAAATGCTTGTTGAAAAGTGAGTAGTCTATGGCATTCATCAGGCTTTTCAAAGACTTTCATCCTGTTTGCGTGCTCACTACAGCAAATGAAGGCCACTTTCTAAATCAAAGAAACCAAAATAGTCAGCCAATGATAAATAGCTTCAGATTCGTTGACATTAAACGTTCTTAATTGCAGCTTCAAAGTCAAGATGAAATTACAAGAGATGAGATGCTAACAGATCAAAAGACGAATAAAAAAGCAAGCAAAACAGCATTAGAAAACAGCTCATGGTCAGAGTATAATCTCCTTCACAATGCTGTGTATGGCATACAGGGCAGGGCTAATACTCTATTAGCGTTTCTCATTGAAAACAGTCTCTTCTAACTGGACAAAGGAAAGATACATAACATTAAAAATACATGTCAGTGCACTTTGCCCTTTTAACACTGCAATTCAGGTTCCACGAAGAAATAAAAGCAAATTTTTACCTTTCCAGCTGTTAGACAAGTCGAGTTCTCAAGGACAAAAAACGGTGCGGAACTATAGAAGAAGAGTGTTCATGTCAGCCCCAGTATTTATAAAAGTAGGCCCTGAGGTTGTCTGACCCGAGGAAGAGAGAGAAAAAACATTCGAGGCAGGCTTATCGTTGCAACGCACAACGTTAAAAACCAGTCTCAAACTAGGACACACTCTACACGTCCCACTTGCTGTGCAAAGAGGTTAGATCCTAGATAGGGGTGACACGTTTCTACATAAAACCAACACCTTAATCTGGATGTTTTTCTCAGACGAAACAGAGGAAAGAATAGAACCTCCATAAATCAACCAGCCAACAAATGATTATTTCTCACGGCAGAGGAGAATCAATTACCTTTGGAACAAGATGAAGTGAAGACTTCATGTTCGTATTCCTCTATGCGGACAGATGAGTTTGAAGGTACATTGTGGGGGAGTGGAAGCAGATCCTGTTCATGCATGGTTTGAATTCTGGACCTTACAGGGTGGTTTGAATCACAAACCAACTGCAATAGGGAACTCGATCTGCCTGTCTGTGGCTGTTGGCAGGTGACCTGCTGCAGCACTGATCCCCGCTTGACAGCCCACTTGTCGGCTCAGAGCCGTGCCTGACTGAGCCTCCGGGATGGAAATTCTTTTTTCTCCAAAGGCAAGTATAGAGCAATATCCGCTCGGCGATTTCCGTCCTACTTTGTTATCCGACAATTTTCATTTCGGCCGTTTCCGTCAGTACCAACAGCGCAATAGTCATTTCTATTTTAAGTGCTGACCTGACCAAAAGATTCAGCAGCTGCATGAGACGATCACGATCACGGGAGATTCAATGAAATGGGAATATGGCAGAATCTAATGCCATCGCTTTCACGTTACATCCTAGGTGCTTAGTGAATGAAGTGAGTGAGTGATGCACACAACTTTTGTGTTGGGTTTTCCCCCCTGTCTTTGTAATTTGTTAAAATGTAGGTCTTTAAGAAGTGTGACTGAATCTGCGAATACGTGCATTAAGTCGCTGGAGCTCTTTCTGAGATACGAGCCAGATAAGTCATTTTGGGACTAAATCGACAATTTATATACTTTTGTATTTTCTTGTTGTTTGTCCCTTCCTGCAGGCACTGCCAAAGGAAAAACTCCAGATTTGCTTAATTAGTCATTAACATTGCGTAATTAGGGCAGGTGTGTATGGCTGCATTGACTTCAGATTAACACTCTTTAACACCTCGATGTTCTGGTTCTGTTGTGTGTTAGATCGCCTGTCTGTGCATTCACACAGCTTGTGAAATGTCTTGGGATTACTTTCTCCTCTCTATTCATTATTAGGAGCATTAATACAAGTGGTTTGGTGTTATACGTCCAATGAACGTCCGCGATGCGTGAGTTACGTGTCGAACGTAATTCGGACGTGCACCAATTCAGCGAGCGTTTACCCATATCTTTCATCGTAGATCGAAGTAGTTTTGTGGACATTTTTGTTCTTTAGGCCTACATGTTGCCTCAACTTTATTTTAATGATCGACCTGGCTCACATTCATGACCTCATACTCGCCTTATGGTCGATCTCTCGCTTGATCTACTCATCATCTAGTAAAGAAAACAAACTGATTCGGTGTTTGCATGTACTGCTTTACTCCAAAGAAATGAGGCTAGCGAAATGCAGGCCTCTTACACGACATCACACTCAAGTGTCAAAAGTCTAGAGGCAATGCAAAGTTGAAGACTACATTTCTCGGCTCAGTGGTTTTCTGCTCACTCCGTTCTGTAAACACTTATAACACCAAGCATTGGAGTGTGTCTGCTACAGCAAGCCGCAAGGGAGGTAACTCTGATGCTGAATTTACGAGATTGACACTGGAATCTGAGGTCGATTTTCCTCTTTTTTAATTAGCGATTTCAGCGAACAATCCATTTGACAAACAAATAGTACTGATAAATCAATACTGTTTTCTGCTAACAGTTTCTTTGACTAGACCTTAGTATTCTTAAATTTCGTTTTCCATTCGAAATGAACAAGAAAAATGGCTGGCGACCAGCGTTATCCGTAGAACCTCGCGACTGCTGACGTCACGTCCGAAGATGTCGAAAGCTCCCAAAGTCAGGGTCCCTATGTAAGCACCTTTGGGGAGGGGGGGAGGGGGGGGGGGGGGGGGAATTCGGCCTCCAGGGATTCCACCCGATACAGGGAAAAACGAAGGGTTAGGGCCGCATGATGCATTTGTATTAAACCTGCACAGTTTTATGATGCACTGGGCCGGTGTCGAGTGAAAAAAAAATTCATCGTAAAAAAGATTGCCACTCGCGTTTCAAACGGACGATACAAATAAATGCGTTGACGTCTTGGTGCTAATTCACCATCAGTCTGGGTCAACTTTGTCAGTTCTGAGCGGTGGGTGGTGGGGTAGGGTGATTTCCTCACATGTCCTGACTGTATGATCAAGTTAACATAATACATCTATTCAAGTTAAATTATTTCATGGCTAAAAAGTATTTTAACACTTACATTGGTGTAATGAATGAGTTGATTGACGTCCGGCAGTCCTGGAGAACAATGGATATATATAGATATAGATATAGATGAGCGACTGGAAGCAATCCCGACCCACTAACAGCGTCCATAACTCGGCAGAGCAGTGGAGTAGAGGCAGCACAAGCCACAGCGTTCGCATATGAAGGTTGTTATTGTCTGTCCTCTGCAGGCGCCTCTCATCTGTCCTCTCTATCAGGTTCCTCTCAAACTGGGAGAGACACCTCTTGTCTACAGGCGCATCTATCCAGAGTAGCAGCCTCCCGGGTGTCCACGCCAATCCCCAGTGCTTTGAGATTACGTTTGCAAAGGTCTTTGTAGCGCAGCTGGGGGCGACCGGTTGACCTCTTTCCGTCTGCAAGTTCTCCGTAGAGGAGGTCGTTAAGTGTGTGCTGCTCCTCCATTCGGGAGACATGCCCCAGCCAGCATCGCCGTCGTGAATGAATGAATGAATGAATGAATGAATGAATGAATGAATGAATGAATGAATGAATGTATGAGTGGTTCACTAAGAGTATACGTAGTATGTGAAGAAAGAAGGAGGATCCTATAGCAACAATACGTTACCTCATTTATCGATATCGCCCTACAGAAATGCGAGTGAGAGGCACTTTCAGGAACCGTTGTCTAGTTAAAATGAAGAAACATACTTTTGGCGCCAATGCTTCAGGCCATCGATGCTACAATGAAACTCATATAAGTCCATAGAACTGAGTCCCCAACAGCAGAGGACGAATGAAAAGAAACGAGAAAAAAAGGACTAGAAAAAGCGAGAGTAGGATAGCGGAGTCTGTTTGAGGAAGTAATTTTCCCCTAAATCACGCGTGCAAATTGATGTTCCCATACATATCCACATTCAGACATCCAAATAAGCTTATGATATATACCAGTCATTCACGAAAATAATGTTACTGTTTTAGAGACACATCCCATTTTCCCACATGAGACATTTTCATTATACGACATATAGACATGGGTTAAAGTAAACACACTTGTGATGGTGGACAATGAATACGATCCATCATCTCACACACAACTGTGCAAACTCGTGGGAGTGGAGGGTTCTGTTTCAATAAGTTTGAAGACGCACACAGCAAAACAGAGACAGGAATGACCTCATTGCTGCTAACAGACTGAACTGTTTATTCATTATGCGCCCTAATGACAGTACATTATTTCTGATTGAAAACATTATTTTAGGATCAGGCTTGCTTCTGAATCCCGCTAGAATCGTCCAAGGAGGGCAGTGCCTTGGATCTGGAAGTTGCCCGTGATGACGTTGGAGGGCGCTGTCTTCTTCTGGCCTGGCTGTTGTCCTCCCACAGACAGCCCCATCGTTCCTGTAGTGAAAAATAGACACGTGTGTCAGCAACACAGCCCCATCTTTTCTGTAGTCACGTGTCAACACGTGTCAACAATACAACCACATTTTTTTCTGTAGTCAAAGGAGACATGTGTGTAACAACACAGTTCCGTCTTGCATGTAGTAAAATAAAGACATCATTTAAATAGAAATGACTCAATATGACTTCCATTAACCACGACAAACTCCCTCTTCCTTTGTTCCTGCCCCCGTACCTCCACCCCTATTCCCATTCTCACTCTTTCAGTCTCATTCCTCGCTCCGACCTCCCGATCCCAAAGTATCTGCACGAAGTCTTGCATTCTGCATGTCCCAGTTCCTTATACGAAGCTGGAAAGGCATCAAATGAAGGGCGGGGCACTCCCCCGGGGTGACGACCCATCCTTGGTTGTCCGTCCAGAGCGCCATCTGGTGGGGCTGGACCAGGACGTGGACGGAGGTGGGACTGGACAGCCCCAGCGCCACCCTGCTGACCCCCACTAGTTGTCGGATTGGTGTCCCTGGCTTGACCATGTTCTCCCACCACATGTACACCTGAACCATCTGCGAATACACGTATACATATTGTAGGCTCCAGCTCATTCTCAGGGATAGTCTCCCCTTAAAAGAGCTCCCCAACAGCAGACAACCTACCTTCAGTACAAATTCACTCGCAGACAGCTTTCACTCTCGTACTCTTGGCCTGGCAACTGGCTCAAACAAAACGGAAATGATTTGGTTAAAGACTAACTGTTACAGTCTTATAGAGCAAAAAAGTGAGCGAGAGTGGCAAAGCAGCAAATCAGTGAGTGAGAGTGGCAAAGCAGCGAATCAGTAAGCGAGAGTGGCAAAGCAGCGAATCAGTGAGCGAGAGTGGCATAGCAGCAAATCAGTAAGCGAGAGTGGCAAAGCAGCGAATCAGTAAGCGAGAGTGGCAAAGCAGCGAATCAGTGAGCGAGAGCGGCAAAGCAGCGATTCAGTAAGCCAGAGTGGCAAAGCAGCGAATCAGTGAGCGAGAGTGGCAAAGCAGCGAATCAGTGAGCGAGAGTGGCAAAGCAGCAAATCAGTGAGTGAGAGTGGCAAAGCAGCGAATCAGTAAGCGAGAGTGGCAAAGCAGCGAAT
>JAWQFJ010021959.1:0-2500 GCA_034096865.1 Theodoxus fluviatilis
GTCATTTGATTTGCGTTTACTCTAAACTGATCTAGTGATTTTCGTGTTTGATGGCCTTAAATAGCCTACAAAGGCTGATAGAACGTAATATTATATCCATCCACCATTCTCCTCCCCGTCTTCCTCCAGATCCTTCTGATCTTCTCTGCTCTTGCCTGTGTCAATTCCTCCTTCTCCTCCTCCTGCTCCTCCTCCTCTTCATTCTCCTCCTGCTACTCCTGCTACTCCTCATCCTCCTACTCCTGCTCCTCCTCCTACTCCTGCTCCTCCTCCTCCTGCTCCTCCTCCTTCTCCTGCTACTTCTCCTGCTCCTCCTCCTCCTTCTCCTGCTCCTCCTCCTCCTCCTGCTACTCCTCCCCCTTATTCTCCTCCTGCTACTCCTCCTCCTCCTCCTGCTCCTCCTCCTTCTCTTGCTACTTCTCCTCCTCCTCTTCCTGCTCCTCCTCCTCCTCCTGCTGCTCCTCCTCCTGCTCCTCCTTCTTCTCCTCCTTCTCCGGCTACTCCTCCTCCTCCTGCTCCTCCTCCTCCTCCTGCTGCTCCTGCTCCTGCTCCTCCTTATTCTCCTTCTTCTACTCCTGCTACTCCTCCTCCTCCTCCTGCTCCTCCTCCTGCTACTCCTCCTCCCCCTTATTCTCCTCCTTCTACTCCTGCTACTCCTCCTCCTCCTCCTGCTCCTCCTCCTGCTACTCCTCCTCCTTCTCCTTCTCCTCCTCCTCCTCCTCCTCCTCCTCCTCCTCCTCCTCCTCCTTCTCCTTCTCCTGCTCCTCCTCCTCCTCGAAATCCCTTCCAATGCTCCTCCCCATTCTGAATGTTTTTGTACGATCTCTGGCCTCCTCCGCGCCCCTCCCCGCCTGTCCCGTGGCCCTCCCCGCCTGTCCCGTGGCCCTCCCCGCCTGTCCCGCCCCCCTCCCCGCCTGTCCCGTGGCCCGTATCGAGGTATCTAGGGGGGTGGAGGGGTGTGCGTCTGTCTTAGTCACCCTTGTCTGTCTGTCTGTGTGTCTGTCTGTCGGTCTGTCGCCCCCTCCCCGCCTGTCCCGTGGCCCGTATCGAGGTATCTAGGGGGGTGGGGGTGTGTGCGTCTGTCTTAGTCACCCTTGTCTGTCTGTCTGTGTGTCTGTTTGTCGGTCTGTCGCCCCCTCCCCGCCTGTCCCGTGGCCCGTATCGAGGTATCTAGGGGGGTGGGGGTGTGTGTGTCTGTCTTAGTCACCCTTGTCTGTCTGTCTGTGTGTCTGTCTGTCGGTCTGTCGCCCCCTCCCCGCCTGTCCCGTGGCCCGTATCGAGGTATCTAGGGGGGTGGGGGTGTGTGTGTCTGTCTTAGTCACCCTTGTCTGTCTGTCTGTGTGTCTGTCTGTCGGTCTGTCGCCCCCTCCTCTCCAGACTCTGGAAGTCAGGGATGATGATCGAGTGGGAAGCATGGTTGTGTCGCTGTGAAACCCTCGTGGAATGCGGGTGGTGAGTCAGGAGTGATTTTTCACCCTCAGCCTCCTCCCACACACGTTGCTGAGAGAGAGAGAGAGAGAGAGAGAGAGAGAGAGAGAGAGAGAGAGAGAGAGAGAGAGACAGACAGACAGACAGACAGACAGACAGACATTTAAATACTTTATATTACCGAATAACTGTACATACTGCCAGATGGACATCGACATATATGAGCACATGCTCACACTCGCACGGACGCACGCACACAAACACGCACACTCATAACACATGCAGATGTGCACGCACACACTCTTTGAAATGCGAGAACCTGAGCGAAAACTCACTCCGCAGTAATGACGCACTTCAGTAGAACTATTTGGATTGTGTGAAATGCTCGTCTCCGTAGTTGAGGCAAGCATGCGAAGTGGGCACCCTGGCAGTTTGAAAGCGTGGAAGCTGGCACGTGGTTCCGTGTTTGTCAGGCCTCCTGATGCCGTCTCCTAACACAGCCTCTGCAGAACTGTCCCACATGACAGACACGTGCCATCCGTATCGCCTCGTCTTTCTCCTTCCTCCAAGCCTATCTCCAAGTGATTGTGTGCGTGAGACAGAACCGTGTTATGTAAATCTTGCTCTACTACTTTGAGTGGGACGGCCAAGCTATCTGGACATGATCATCCCCGTGCAGTGCTAAAAGTGTTGAGAGGTCTGGTCTCTCTGTCCTGGATTGCTTGTTGTGTTTTGGCATTCCTTGCTGAGAGAGAGAGAGAGAGAGAGAGAGAGAGAGAGAGAGAGAGAGAGAGAGAGAGAGAGAGAAAGAGAGAGATCTCCAAAAGCATCGGAAAGGGGAGGTTACTCACGTGGTTTACGGAGACCTTGGACGATTCCCAATTTCAGTCAACAGCAGCACTCGGGTAATACAATACTGGCTGAAACTCTGCAGAATGGGAGAATACAGATTTCCCAAGCAAGCATATCGGATGCTTCTGAACTCCCATATTAAAGGGAATCGTAATTGAACTGAGAGGGTGAAAAATTGCTTGTATCATCTGGGCTTTGGGTACGTGTGGCTGCAAGGAGG
>JAWQFJ010021959.1:15000-20000 GCA_034096865.1 Theodoxus fluviatilis
GGTATAGTTTATGTTGCATATGTGGTATAGTTTACGTTGCATATGTGGTATAGTTTACGTTGCATATGTGGTATAGTTTATGTTGCATATGTGGTATAGTTTACGTTGCATATGTGGTATTGTTTACGTTGCATAATTATGTGGTATAGTTTATGTTGCTGGCTGCAGATCAGTTTGTTCGGGAATCGATAGCAGTTAAACTTGCATGGGTGGCAGTAAGCAAAGCACCCTGCCATGATGACTCTACATCTCCGGAGCAGTCTGCAGGAGTGTCTCAGTCTGCAGGAGGGTCTCAGTCTGCAGGAGGGTCTCAGTCTGCAGGAGGGTCGCAGTCTGCAGGAGGGTCTCAGTCTGCAGGAGGGTCTCAGTCTGCAGGAGGGTCGCAGTCTGCAGGAGGGACGCAGTCTGCAGGAGTGTCTCAGTCTGCAGGAGGGACGCAGTCTGCAGGAGGGTCGCAGTCTGCAGGAGGGTCTCAGTCTGCAGGAGGGTCTCAGTCTGCAGGAGGGTCGCAGTCTGCAGGAGGGTCTCAGTCTGCAGGAGGGTCTCAGTCTGCAGGAGGGTCGCAGTCTGCAGGAGGGTCGCAGTCTGCAGGAGGGACGCAGTCTGCAGGAGGGACGCAGTCTGCAGGAGGGTCTCAGTCTGCAGGAGGGTCTCAGTCTGCAGGAAGGACGCAGTCTGCAGGAGGGACGCAGTCTGCAGGAGGGTCTCAGTCTGCAGGAGGGACGCAGTCTGCAGGAGGGACGCAGTCTGCAGGAGGGACGCAGTCTGCAGGAGGGTCTCAGTCTGCAGGAGGGTCTCAGTCTGCAGGAGGGACGCAGTCTGCAGGAGGGACGCAGTCTGCAGGAGGGACGCAGTCTGCAGGAGGGACGCAGTCTGCAGGAGGGTCTCAGTCTGCAGGAGGGTCTCAGTCTGCAGGACGGTCTCAGTCTGCAGGAGTCTGCAGGAGGGTCTCAGTCTGCAGGAGGGACGCAATCTGCAGGAGGGACGCAGTCTGCAGGAGGGTCTCAGTCTGCAGGAGGGACGCAGTCTGCAGGAGGGTCGCAGTCTGCAGGAGGGTCTCAGTCTGCAGGAGGGTCTCAGTCTGCAGGAGGGACGCAGTCTGCAGGAGGGACGCAGTCTGCAGGAGGGACGCAGTCTGCAGGAGGGTCTCAGTCTGCAGGAGGGACGCAGTCTGCAGGAGGGACGCAGTCTGCAGGAGGGTCTCAGTCTGCAGGAGGGACGCAGTCTGCAGGAGGGTCTCAGTCTCCAGGAGGGTCTCAGTCTGCAGGAGGGTCGCAGTCTGCAGGAGGGACGCAGTCTGCAGGAGCGACGCAGTCTGCAGGAGGGACGCAGTCTGCAGGAGGGTCTCAGTCTGCAGGAGGGTCGCAGTCTGCAGGAGGGACGCAGTCTGCAGGAGGGTCTCAGTCTGCAGGAGGGACGCAGTCTGCAGGAGGGACGCAGTCTGCAGGAGTGTCTCAGTCTGCAGGAGGGTCTCAGTCTGCAGGAGGGTCGCAGTCTGCAGGAGGGACGCAGTCTGCAGGAGGGTCGCAGTCTGCAGGAGGGACGCAGTCTGCAGGAGGGACGCAGTCTGCAGGAGGGTCGCAGTCTGCAGGAGGGACGCAGTCTGCAGGAGGGACGCAGTCTGCAGGAGGGACGCAGTCTGCAGGAGGGACGCAGTCTGCAGGAGGGACGCAGTCTGCAGGAGGGTCTCAGTCTGCAGGAGGGACGCAGTCTGCAGGAGGGACGCAGTCTGCAGGAGGGTCTCAGTCTGCAGGAGGGTCGCAGTCTGCAGGAGGGTCTCAGTCTGCAGGAGGGTCTCAGTCTGCAGGAGGGACGCAGTCTGCAGGAGGGACGCAGTCTGCAGGAGGGTCTCAGTCTGCAGGAGGGTCTCAGTCTGCAGGAGGGTCGCAGTCTGCAGGAGGGTCTCAGTCTGCAGGAGGGACGCAGTCTGCAGGAGGGTCTCAGTCTGCAGGAGGGACGCAGTCTGCAGGAGGGTCTCAGTCTGCAGGAGGGACGCAGTCTGCAGGAGGGTCTCAGTCTGCAGGAGGGTCTCAGTCTGCAGGAGGGACGCAGTCTGCAGGAGGGTCTCAGTCTGCAGGAGGGTCTCAGTCTGCAGGAGGGTCGCAGTCTGCAGGAGGGACGCAGTCTGCAGGAGGGTCGCAGTCTGCAGGAGGGACGCAGTCTGCAGGAGGGACGCAGTCTGCAGGAGGGACGCAGTCTGCAGGAGGGATGCAGTCTGCAGGAGGGACGCAGTCTGCAGGAGGGACGCAGTCTGCAGGAGGGTCTCAGTCTGCAGGAGGGACGCAGTCTGCAGGAGGGACGCAGTCTGCAGGAGGGTCTCAGTCTGCAGGAGGGACGCTGTCTGCAGGAGGGACGCAGTCTGCAGGAGGGGCGCAGTCTGCAGGATTCCTGGGACGCAGTCTGCAGGAGGGACGCAGTCTGCAGGAGGGTCGCAGTCTGCAAGAGGGACGCAGTCTGCAGGCGGAGAGGTGGCACCGGAGCCAGGTCTGATGGAGGAAGGGCTCTACGGTTCCAAAACTTCCAGTGACAGAACTGTCCAGAAAAATTATGCAGACTCTTAACAGTGCCTGCGTGTTTTCCTGCGTGAAAAGTGCCACTTTTTCTGTGTTCGTTGGCAAACTCTATTTTAAAAGATGCTTCTTGATGTAAACTGCTGCTTACCTTTTACGAACTAGGGCTGGGGACGGGATGAAATGGGGGTTGAAGTGGGGTGGGGTGGGGTGGGGCAAGGAGTATGTAATTGAGGGCAGGTGTTGGGAGCTTGCGTTGAGACTGATGGGGAAAGAGCCCCATACAACAGGCCTGTTGTAGAATGATAATGTGAGGCCCAGTAGCGTCAGAGGGCTTCAGTTCTCTAATACCTCGTTCTCCTCTGAAACACGGCCAGTCATCAAACACAGGGTCTGTGCTCTGCCTTTCTGCTCGACTAGCACAGCGTTTGTGCTCTGCCTTTCTGCTTGACTAGCACAGCGTTTGTGCTCTGCCTTTCTGCTTGACTAGCACAGCGTCCGTGCTCTGCCTTTCTGCTCGACTAGCACAGCGTCCGTGCTCTGCCTTTCTGCTTGACTAGCACAGCGTTTGTGCTCTGCCTTTCTGCTTGACTAGCACAGCGTTTGTGCTCTGCCTTTCTGCTTGACTAGCACAGCGTCCGTGCTCTGCCTTTCTGCTCGACTAGCACAGCGTCCGTGCTCTGCCTTTCTGCATGACTGAAAAGAAGAGTAGAAGACAAGCAACCGACTGTTTCTTTCATGAGCAAGTCTGGCCCTGAAGAGGGCCGTTTGGGGGTTGTACTGCTGCCGATGCGGGCAATCACCGCTACAGGATGGAGAGGCAGCGGGTTGGCAGGGGCGTGCAGCGATGCTCTGTATTTCTTTACGGCAAGCTTTCGAAGCTGAGGCTTCTTCATCAGGCCAAAGTAACAAGGCTGGCTGTGGAAAAGAAATATATACTGTGACAAGGGCCGGTGAAACACGTGCAGGGCGGCGAGGTAGTGAGGAGAGTTCAGTGAAGGAAGCCAAAAGGAGTGCTTTGCACCAACATCACGGGGCGGGAGCGGCCTCAACAGGGTAAGCACTAAAAAGGCGTGCGGGGACAGTTTCATCGATAGTGACTCAGGAGTCCCATGTCCCTATTGTCGGTTGCTTGTCTTCTACTCTTCTTTTCAGTAACTGTACACCCGACCCCGGCACTTAGATATATCCACTTTCTGCTTGACTAGCACAGCGTTTGTGCTCTGCCTTTCTGCTTGACTAGCACAGCGTTTGTGCTCTGCCTTTCTGCTTGACTAGCACAGCGTTTGTGCTCTGCCTTTCTGCTTGACTAGCACAGCGTTTGTGCTCTGCCTTTCTGCTCGACTAGCACAGCGTCTGTGCTCTGCCTTTCTGCTTGACTAGCACAGCGTTTGTGCTCTGCCTTTCTGCTTGACTGACGCCGACAGACGAGGAGGACTGTGGCAAGATAAAACGGGAATCTCCCCGCTGTTTTTTCGCCGGCGGTCTTTTCTTTCTGTTTTATCCTTCGCACAAACGAACGCACACACACGCACTCAACGCACGCACGCGCATGCACGCACGCACGCACACATAAACATACACACACATATTAACACACGAACACACGCTCACGTGTATACACATGTATAAACTCTCTCTCTCTCTCTCTCTCTCTCTCTCTCTCTCTCTCTCTCTCTCTCTCTCTCTCTCTCTCTCTCTCTCTCTCTCTCTCTCTCACGCATGCGCACACTCACAAACACACACACGCACACAAACACACATGCACACCACACACATAAACACACACAGATGCACACACGCGCGCAAAGATGCACACACACACAGATGCACACACACACACACACACACATATATATGCACACACACACAGATGCACACAAACACATATATGCACACACACACACACACACACACACACACACACAGATGCATACAAGCACACACACACACGCGCGCGCACACACACATAAGCTCACACACACACACAGCCACACACACACACACACACACACACACACACACACACACACACACACACACACACAGCTACACACGTACACAGATGCCTACACACACAGCTACACATGCACACACACACACACACACAGCTTCACACACACACACACACACACACACACACACACACACAGCTACACACACAGCTACACACACACGCACACACAGCTACACACACACGCACACACAGCTACACACAAACACACAGCTTCACACACATACACACACTCACACACACACAGAGCTACACACACACACACACACACACACACACACACAACACGAGTCACTGGAGGATACAGCGAGAGAGGGACGGGTGGGTGAAGGCTTGCAGGACAAAGTCAGGACAGGATGCCGAAGCAAATTGGACACAGTGGGGAGTGCAGGCTGCCTGCTGGTAAGCACAGAGATGAAAAGGGTCTCTGTCTCCAAGCAGGACACTCGGGTGGGCAGGGGCTAGGACGGGTAGCC
>JAWQFJ010021959.1:25000-32500 GCA_034096865.1 Theodoxus fluviatilis
GATAAGTACTATAAATTAAACAAATACAAAAATCAAAAAAAAATATACACCTAAAATGAAATGATAAATATATAAAGTGAAAAAAAAAAATAAAAAAATAAAAAAATAAACAAACTAAAATATAAAGACATAATAAAAAGCAAAGTAGAGAAAAAAATAAAAGAAGTAAAAAACAAAAATAATATGAAAGCAAAAATATAAAAAAATAATATAAAGTAGATCTAACCTATAACATGAAAAAAAAGCGATATATCTAAAAGCAAGAGAAAACAAAATGAAAAATAAAATAAATCTATTAAAAAATCAAATTAAAAAAAAAAAATAATGAAAAAAAAGGAAATCTAAATCTGATAAATAAGAGGAAATAGAGCGAAAAAGAGAAAGATAGACATAAAAGAAGGTAGAAAGGGAGGTTAGAAATCAGTTAAAAATTAAAATCTAGAGGACGATTTTAAAAGTAAAAAAAAAATTAAGAAAGAATGAATAGAAATGACTTAAGAAAAAGAGATAACTAAAAATAACAAAAGGAAATAAAAGATAATTAACAAAAAAAAAAAACAAAAGACATAGAAACAGTATATGAAAATAAAGAAAAAGATTCAAATACAAAAATCGATCAAAAACTAAAATAGCATAAGGGAATCAAACAAAAACAACTGATACCGAAGCGCGAGGAACAACACAAAAAGACATACAGAAGACCTACTCTAAACTGGTTCCACAGAACAGACAAAGTACAAAAAAATATGCAGAAAGGAATAAACAAAATAATTGTACATGAACCAACTTAGCATAAAATCATAAATAACATAAAAAAAAGAGATAAATAATAATCAATCTAAACATAACCCAAACGAATTAAAAATAAAGAAGGTTTTAAATTCATATCACTAAATTAAATTGCAACACGAATGTAATAATTTGACACATTTTCATTCAAAATCTAATTCCCACTTCACAGAAAGAAAGCGATAAAACACTACGCAAACCAACACACGGTCAAAAAACAACAACAAAGGACAAGTATAAAAAAATCCGAAACACAAATACATTACTAGGAAAAACCACCACTGATAAAAAACCTACAATACACAAAAACATAGCAATACAGATTCCCACAATAACATTACCACACTACAAGCTAACAAGGAAAAAGAATAAAGTTAACAAAAGACGAAACGAAACCTAGAAAAAAAACAAAACAATAACGCAGACCCGAAGACAGAATAACCCAAATAAAGTGAAAAAAAACATGTGCAAGAAACTGATTATTAATATGTAAAGTTAAATGAAAAATATATTAATAACTAGTTATATAAAATTTTTAATTTAATGCTAAAATATTGTTAAATAAGAAATATTTAGATATAAAAAAATATAATTATGAAAAACTATTCAGAGAAACCAGAAAATGATGAAAGTAGCAAAAAAGGAAAAAAAAAGAAATGATTAGACAGTCACCTAAATCAAACAAAAAAAAAGAGATTTACAAATAATAAATAAAATATTTACTTCAAAATAAAAACCACAAAAAAAAAACACGAACCGAGCAAAAAAAAAAAAAAAAAAAAACCTCAATCACGTAAATCCAAACACAAAGATAAACAAACAATGTACTACTTATATATAATGATTAGCAGAGAAAAGAAAATAGCCAAAAAGGAGACTACAGCGTGTATAACAAGATACAAGAAAGAAAATAAAAAACACAGGAACAATCGGTTTGAAATACACAGATAGCTTTATATTAAAAAAACTAACTGAGAAAAATACAATAAGAAAAAAGAATTAAATAATTAAATTAAAAATAAATAAAGAAAAAGTATTTTAAAAAATCCAGAAAAGAAAACTAAAATGAATAAAAAGAAATTATAGGGGTTACAATATAACTTGCATAGAGAATGCATACAAAATCAAATAGCTAGAGAAGTTAATGAAATAATCAAAAGAGAAAAAGAAACAAGAAAACAAGACGTAATGAAAAACAAAAAAAAGCAAAGCAAAATAGGGGACAAAAAAGTTGAATGACCCATACAGAACTAATATAGCATAAATGTAATAAGAGCTAAAAATATAGACCCTCAAAATCACAATATAAAAGAAGCAAACAGATGAAATTAAGGAAAGTTGACCTATAAGAATAAATAGATAACCAAAATTCAAAGAAGATCAACACAACAGTGACTACAGGAGTCAGAGAGTGGCCTATACAAATCAGTAAAAAAACAAATCAAAAACTGGAAAACAATTTACCAAAAAATGCAATAATCATGAAACAACTAAAGAAAAAATGAGAGAAAAATACTGTATATAAATATAAAAAAGAAAACACTAAAAAAATCTGTTGATAAGCTTTGATATTTTTTAATTTATATGTTGAAAATAAGTAGTACAGGAAAATTATTCGATTCCTATAAGAATTTTAATTAAATAAATATCTTGTATTAACTAAATATAAAAAATTTAAAAAAAATTAAAGTTATATTTTTATAAATTGTATTATAACACAATTATTAATCACTTACTCAAAAAAAAATAATTCACAAAATAACGACAAGTGCAACACCAAATATACACATTTGACCCTATTATAGAGTCAAGAAGGGATCGAAGAGGAAGTTCAATAACAATGGTCTTATAATAGTAGACAAACGTATCAGATCATGCATTAACACTAATAATGCTGATAGTTAAATATATAATTTAAGAAATAGGGAAAAGACGACATATTAGGGGAGGAACGTTGCTTATATTAAATTGGATCAATTTATGAAACAATAAAAAATACTTATTCAACCTTTGTTTCAACACTTATGAACACTCCGTAAACTTAAAACTACTATCGCTCCCCTACACTGAGGAAATATCAGTCGACTTTTAGTGGTTCCTAACGTCCCAACTACATACCCATTATAATAACTAGTTTATAATTGGACATAGCAACGAGGGTACATAAGGGTCATAAAAGTGCCATTCGACTTTGAAAGAACCAAGTGATGATAGATGATGAATCAAATATATGCTCTGCCATGAAATTGAATAGATTTTAAAAAAAAAAAAAAAAAATACATAAAAAAACTGTGCACAACGATATAATAAAATTTAATTAACAGTACATAGAAAAACGAAAAGAGTGTTTGTATAATCATCCTATAGTATGAATTTTTCAAAGGAAGTTCTAAAGGAAACAGGAGCAAAGTAACATAAAATGCTGAACTCTCAAGCAAATCGGAACAATAAAATAAAAACAAACGGGAAAGAGAAGAGGAAAGGAAAACGAAAGAGAGAATGTAAAACTATATGAGAACACCATGAACCCTAGAAAACGATGAAGTAAAAGATAAAAAAAATGTTAATTAGAAAATATACACAAAATAAAAAACTTAATATATTTATGTGGGGACATAATTGTATAACTAACTATTATTCATCAACATTGAAGAGAAAAACAATAATGTAAACTAGAATAATCAAGAAAACACATGAGTACACAATACACGTGTCAAAGCAGGATACAACTTGGGGTTGGGGACACCTTATAATGGAAAACCACAATGGAAATGACACCCAAAAAAAATGGGAGCAAACTAAATAGAATGACCACAATTAATAAAACAAAGTGAAAACTAAGATAAAATCCACCTCATGAAGATAACTAAAGAGTAGCAATAAAAAAACAAAAAGGTACAGACGATAAACATAAGGGTGGGGCCTTTATCATCTATGAATATCTCTTGTGAAAAAGAATTGAACACGCACAATTTGTGTTGCACTATAGTAGACCATATTAGGATGACGCTTAATGAGAATTAAGCCATAGGCAGGAAAGTATCGAAAGAGGTAACCAGACGTTGTATATTTATATATTGAGTACAAGATGAAAAATCCAAAAGAGTGGAAATCTGAATTTAGACGTTGATAGTAGATAAATATAAGTAACAAACATAATGGGTGGATGTGAAATTAGCGTAGTTGTTTGCACCGTTGATTGACCCTTTGTAAGGTGAAGACATCCTGCAAAGTAAAGTCTCCCAATAAGAGTCGTAGAAATTGGAAAATGGAGGTCAAGGTACAAAGCATGTTTGAAGTCATTTAAATGGGGCGTCCTACGTAATGTGTCCCCGATCCTATCAATTGCATGGTCATCAAATTTAGCTATAATCTTTTCCATATTACGACATCTATCTGAGAAAGCAAGAATATCGATTGAATAATTGGGTAATGTGCAAGCTGCAATACAGTTTTGTGTTACATAGATTTATTCTCTTTTTGGCTCTTCATTTACTCACATCCGCGAAGCAAATGAGTGAGTCCTTACTGGTACTACCGGCTTCACGGTGTCCCGAAAACTTTAAACGTTGGAATTTTTTGTTGACCCCCTCTGGATGACTAGCTATTAAGTCTATCAATACCAAATATGCATCGATGGTTGTATTGATTGACCAGTGCCATCCAAAAACTAACATAGTGACTTAAACCTTGAACTTCACAGTCACTGTCCGGCAGGATGGCCCATAATGTTGTCGTTAGCAAAAAACAATCACATTATTTTTTAGGGCACCCTGTATGAGCAAAAAAAATATATTCTTCAATTTTTACTGACCCATCTCATAGAAGTTTTTTGTCATATTGGATTAAACCATAAGATGACACGATATATACTGGGATAATAAATACGAAAACCGAGCAAGAATTAGCCTTACTCTGATTCCTTTTTGATGCAAATAGGGGAAGGGGGGGCGCAGAATTATTGTGTGAGTATAGTGTAAAGCTTGCATGCAGTTTTACACAAGAGAGACTCTATTACGCAAAAAACCGATATCTATTAGTGAAATGATATAGACTATACCGATTTGTGAGTGAACTCTTGACACTGTAAAGTACTATGGATATCGACTTGAAGAAAAACTGTGATTCCAAGACTGATAATAAATTAATGAGATGGGGAATCTATCACCACATGTCTGTAATGATTGAATTAACCAGAATAACTAGGTGGAGGAACTAGATAGAAAATTGGATAGCTACCTATGTACATAATAACGATAAGACTTATTGTAAGGGTAGGTGATTCACAGATCCTATTTCATTGATGTTGTTTTGAACATTGATCATGGTTTTAGGTTGCATGTGGCCACAAGAATTTGCTACCTATGGGTGGTCCCGTGTGGACATTTATAAGTAAGGTTCAGGGATTGGGTAAAGAGACAAACAAAATACTTTGCCTAGCTAATTCTCATGTAAGATGAATAACTATGAATTTTAATATAATAACCTTGTCATCGTGTTGAATAGGTAATAATAGTAATCTTTTTTCTAATAGAAATCTAAGACACCGCCGCATCATATATGATTTTTCTATATAGTAAATCTATTGATAATTGAGATAAAGACTGCGTCTGATTAGTTATTATGTTTTAAAACAATCGCTTTTCAGTATCGCTGATTGTCAAAGCCGGCTCAAGCTAGATATTATGAATCCGGTTGGTTGAAGGAGTTTGACGTTCCACTATTTACATCGCATTGTAAAGAACATGAGTCACGTTAATAGGCTGCTACCAATGGTCAAAAAATGAGGTAAACATTACCATGACGCTTCACTGCATTCGCTTTGCCAGTATAGTGTCGTGTTGTTGCATTAAGACTTGCTCTCAGGCATTACAACATGGCATTTCCATTTAGTGATCTGTGGAAGCCCTGGTATGATCAGAGACAGGACGCAGGAGTTTTGGGGTGTTCCATTAAATAGAGGTACTGACATATGCCGATGTTTTGCTAAGATAAGGCAGATATGTTTTTGATTATTTTAATTTAGTTGATGTCTGTTGTGTCTTTGGCCATTCCTTGTTCCAAGTGTATTAAGACGATGTCGTGTGGTTGTGGTCTGGTGTCAAGTATCAGGATGCATACTACCAACTGTCCTTCGCGTCCTACTCGCCCTCTCCCTATCGTCTCCCCTCACCCTCAACTGACCTATGTATTCTCATTTTTTTTTACTCACTTTTATATCTGTCCTAGTCACTTGCTCTCAGATGACATCTTCAGGCCTCAATGCATACCTATCTTATGTGGAAATGACAGGGAGTTTTATCATTACTCGTATAGAAGCTTTAACGTTTTGCAAATCATATGTGTGTCCCCCCCCACCTCCACTTCAACCCCACCCTCGTGTACTTTTTTTACCCTATGGCTGACTTGTCTTCTCTCGGAGTAGGGGCAGAACATCTAACACCCTTTCAGTCGTCCATCAGACAGCAAGGTCCTCTAGAAAGTCCTAAGATGATCTCCCTCTAGAACCACCCTTCAGTCCTCCAGCTCAGAAGCAGGCAAGGTCTGCTAGAATTCTGAAGATGAGGCTCCGCTCTTAACCACCCTTCAGTTCTCCATCAAGCAGGCAAGGTCTCTAGAAAGGTCCTGAAGATGAGGCTCCTCTAGAACCACCCTTCAGTCTTCCATCAAGACAGGCAAGGTCTCTAGAAAGTCTGAAGATGAGGCTCCTCTAGAACCACCCTTCAGTCGTCCATCAAGACAGGCAAGGTCTCTAGAAAGTCTGAAGATGAGGCTCCTCTAGAACCACCCTTCAGTCTTCCATCAAGACAGGCAAGGTCTCTAGAAAGTCTGAAGATGAGGCTCCTCTAGAACCACCCTTCAGTCGTCCATCAAGACAGGCAAGGTCTCTAGAAAGTCTGAAGATGAGGCTCCTCTAGAACCACCCTTCAGTCGTCCATCAAGACAGGCAAGGTCTCTAGAAAGTCTGAAGATGAGGCTCCTCTAGAACCACCCTTCAGTCTTCCATCAAGACAGGCAAGGTCTCTAGAAAGTCTGAAGATGAGGCTCCTCTAGAACCACCCTTCAGTCTTCCATCAAGACAGGCAAGGTCTCTAGAAAGTCTGAAGATGAGGCTCCTCTAGAACCACCCTTCAGTCTTCCATCAAGACAGGCAAGGTCTCTAGAAAGTCTGAAGATGAGGCTCCTCTAGAACCACCCTTCAGTCTTCCATCAAGACAGGCAAGGTCTCTAGAAAGTCTGAAGATGAGGCTCCTCTAGAACCACCCTTCAGTCTTCCATCAAGACAGGCAAGGTCTCTAGAAAGTCTGAAGATGAGGCTCCTCTAGAACCACCCTTCAGTCTTCCATCAAGACAGGCAAGGTCTCTAGAAAGTCTGAAGATGAGGCTCCTCTAGAACCACCCTTCAGTCTTCCATCAAGACAGGCAAGGTCTCTAGAAAGTCTGAAGATGAGGCTCCTCTAGAACCACCCTTCAGTCGTCCATCAAGACAGGCAAGGTCTCTAGAAAGTCTGAAGATGAGGCTCCTCTAGAACCACCCTTCAGTCTTCCATCAAGACAGGCAAGGTCTCTAGAAAGTCTGAAGATGAGGCTCCTCTAGAACCACCCTTCAGTCGTCCATCAAGACAGGCAAGGTCTCTAGAAAGTCTGAAGATGAGGCTCCTCTAGAACCACCCTTCAGTCTTCCATCAAGACAGGCAAGGTCTCTAGAAA
>JAWQFJ010021959.1:37500-57500 GCA_034096865.1 Theodoxus fluviatilis
AACACCAAATGTGGCATGATGGTGTATGATGACAAGGCCTCAAAAAACATACATAGTGACTTGACCTTGCTTCAAGGTCAAGGTCACAGGAGCCATAAATGTGGTCTCAAAAAGTCATTTTTCACATTTTCCCAATTTTCTCCCACGTTATTGAGAATGGCGACCTTAGCTACAAGTGGTATATAGGTCAAAGCAAGCCCTATCTTTTGATACCAGTTTGGTTGACCTTGCTTCAAGGTCAAGGTCACAGGAGCTCTTCAAAGTTGGATTGTATACCTATTTTGAAGTGACCTTGACCCTGAACTATGGAAGATAACTGTTTCAAACTTAATAATTATGTGGGGCACATGTTATACTTTCATCATGAGACACATTTGGTCACATATCATCACGGTCAAGGTCACTTTGACCCTTATGAAATGTGACCAAAATGGGGTAGTGAACCACTAAAAGTGACCATATCTCATGGTAGAAAGTGCCAATAAGCACCATTGTGCTTCCTATGTCTTGAATTAACAGCTTTGTGGTGCATGACCTTGGATGACCTTGACCTTGGGTCAAAAAATGTGTAAAGCATTTCTTAGTGTATGATGTCATTGGTAGGTTTAGTTGTTTGACCTTGACCTTGAAGGTCACCTGAAGGTCAAGTTCATATAAAGGTCAAGGTCAGGCATGTGAGTTGTATGGGCTTTGCCCTTGTTTATATTTTAATTATGAACCTGAATGCTATCCTATGATCATTTTTGACTCACATGCGAAGCAAAAGTGAGTCTATGTACTCGCCCTTTTCGTCCGTCCGGGCGTCCGAAAACTTTAACGTTGGATTTTTCTCGGAGACTATTAAGTCTATCAATACCAAATGTGGCATGATGGTGTATGATGACAAGGCCTCAATAAACATACATAGTGACTTGTCCTTGCTTCAAGGTCAAGGTCGCAGGGGCCATAAATGTTGTCTAAAAAACTGTCATTTTTCACATTTTCTCAATTTTCTCTGAAGTTTTTGAGATTGGATACCTGACCTATATATGGTATATAGGGCACAGTAAGCCCTATCTTTTGATACCAGTTTGGTTGACCTTGCTTCAAGGTCAAGGTCACAGGAGCTCTTCAAAGTTGGATTGTATACATATTTTGAAGTGACCCTGACCCTGAACTATGGAAGATAACTGTTTCAAACTTAATAATTATGTGGGGCACATGTTATACTTTCATCATGAGACATATTTGATCACATATCATCACGGTCAAGGTCACTTTGACCCTTATGAAATGTGACCAAAATGGGGTAGTGAACCACTAAAAGTGACCATATCTCATGGTAGAAAGTGCCAATAAGCACCATTGTGCTTCCTATGTCTTGAATTAACAGCTTTGTGGTGCATGACCTTGGATGACCTTGACCTTGGGTCAAAAAATGTGTAAAGCATTTCTTAGTGTATGATGTCATTGGTAGGTTTAGTTGTTTGACCTTGACCTTGAAGGTCACCTGAAGGTCAAGTTCATATAAAGGTCAAGGTCAGGCATGTGAGTTGAATGGGCTTTGCCCTTGTTTATATTTTAATTATGAACCTGAATGCTATCCTATGATCATTTTTGACTCACATGCGAAGCAAAAGTGAGTATGTACTCACCCTTTTCGTCCGTCCGGGCGTCCGAAAACTTTAACGTTGGATTTTTCTCGGAGACTATTAAGTCTATCAATACCAAATGTGGCATGATGGTGTATGATGACAAGGCCTCAATAAACATACATAGTGACTTGTCCTTGCTTCAAGGTCAAGGTCGCAGGGGCCATAAATGTTGTCTAAAAAACAGTCATTTTTCACATTTTCTCAATTTTCTCTGAAGTTTTTGAGATTGGATACCTGACCTATATATGGTATATAGGGCACAGTAAGCCCTATCTTTTGATACCAGTTTGGTTGACCTTGCTTCAAGGTCAAGGTCACAGGAGCTCTTCAAAGTTGGATTGTATACATATTTTGAAGTGACCCTGACCCTGAACTATGGAAGATAACTGTTTCAAACTTAATAATTATGTGGGGCACATGTTATACTTTCATCATGAGACATATTTGATCACATATCATCACGGTCAAGGTCACTTTGACCCTTATGAAATGTGACCAAAATGGGGTAGTGAACCACTAAAAGTGACCATATCTCATGGTAGAAAGTGCCAATAAGCACCATTGTGCTTCTTATGTCTTGAATTAACAGCTTTGTGTTGCATGACCTTGGATGACCTTGACCTTGGGTCAAGGTCACATGTATTTTGGTAGGAGAAATGTGTAAAGCATTTCTTAGCGTATGATGTCATTGGTAGGTTTAGTTGTTTGACCTTGACCTTGAAGGTCACCTGAAGGTCAAGGTCATATAAAGGTCAAGGTCAAGCATGTGAGAGGCGTATGGGCTTTGCCCTTCTTGTTCTTGTATTTTCCCCTCGTTAGATATTTACAAATAAATGCATGTTCATTGCGCAGAGAAAATGCTTGTTTTGTGCTATTTAGTGTCCAATTCTGAACATTTTATGTGTAGATTGTATCTGTCTATATTTCGTAGTTGCTGAGCTATATCAACTACAGGCGTGGAAGGGTGGGCAGGGTTCGTACAGGTCATGGAAAACCTGGAAAGTCATGGAATTTGATTTTTCATTTTCCAGGCCTGGAAAGTCATGGAATTTCAACTTAGGTCATGGAAAGTCATTAAATTTAAGAAAGAAAAAAAAGAAAGAAAAAAAGACGTTTTCTAGGCTGTGCTTCGCGCAATACTCTCAATCTAATTTTAAACGCTGAGCACGTCAGGAAAACGTGCCCTTGCATCCCATTGGTTAATTCTGAAGGCTCGTGTGCCTTCTGCTTCCTGATTGGTTCTTTGGCTAGGTGACCTCGTTTCATTTCCACGCCAGTCCGGTCAGTTGGTTCAAACGAGGACAGAGTGAAAAGAGATTGTTTTGTTTGTAGTGCAGTGTTTCTTTGAGAATCAGATTATCATCATGCCTGGAAAGTGTCGCTTTCAAGACTCTTGGACAGGAGTCCCTGAATACCGTGAGTGGGTCATGCGAGCGAGAGTGGATGGGATGGCAAAGTGCCGATTTTGTGAAAAAGACTTTGATGTATCCAACATGAGAGCGGCAGCGTTGAAAAGCCACATGAAAGGTGTCGCGCACCAGGCGCGTGCTAAAAAACACTAAGAAGAAAAGAGCAAACGTCAAACACGAATATCAGATTTTGTTCAAACTGCAAAAAATGCTGAGACAGTGCTTCAAAGGTGGTGGTTCCAGCTGGCACTGCTACGCCGGTCGAAACTAGGCCTGCACCCACTGGCAGTGGCAGTAGATCTACTGGGATTGACACTTTCTTGACAACAGAGGACACACTGAAAGCAGAAATTTTGTGTACTTTGAAAATGGTCATCTCCCACTTCTCATTCTCCAGTACCAAAGGAATGAACGAGCTGTTCCGTCGCATGTTTCCCGACAGTGTCATCGCCTCCAAGTTTGCCTTGAGTAAAAGCAAAGCCCGGTACTTGACAACTTTTGGTCTGGGGCCACATTTCTTAGACATGCTCAAGGCAAAGGCCCGGTCTTCTGATTCTCTGGTGCTGCTCTTTGATGAGTCCCTGAATGCTGAACTTCAGAAAAAACAGCTGGATATCCATGTCCGATTTTGCTATTTACCATTTGGCGCTGGATCGAAATGGCGACTGCATGTTTGTTTCAAAATGGTGCTGTTTCTAACGTAATTTGGTCAAATATAGTTCTGGTTTAATTAAAATAGCTTAAATATATCATATTCAAGAAGGGGATAACGATATATATGCTCATTTCGAAGCCATTTCGAAGACATTAGCGCCATTTTGGCATTTCGGTAAATAGCATGACCGTCAAAATCACACAAGTGACAATGGCGAGTAAGAGCGTGACGGCGCAGATGCGATTTTGACGGACAAATCAGCTTAAATAGGTTAGTTTATTGGGGTTTTTGTTTCAGTTTATGCTAGAACAATCATTTAGGTAGATATTTATTGCAATATTTTGCACATATTGGAAAAAGTATTGTAGAACTCAGGACCTTCAGCGAGTGCTAAATAGACGCCGCACGCGATGTTCGAAGAAATTTCATCAGACCGGAAGTGGCCGTCGGTTCGATAGAATCCACTTTTTCTAGGATTCGCACATATCAATAACACAAAATACCAATGTAACATAAAAGATGAAAGTCTTTCTGAGTTGTCTAATTTTTTTAAACTAGTGGTAGGATTCCGTGGTAATTTGTATCAAATCTTTGCGCTACTACAGTACTAGCCAAAATGCACTCGGCAATACCACTTTACTTTCATGGCTAATTGTGGACAATCCACAAAATATTGTGAATAAAAACAAGAATGAAAGTTGTTTATGAAGCAGAAGGTTTCAAGAACATGTGTCATGTAGTTTTGTGTTATCCGTCTTATTTCCGCTGAGAACATACAAGCCGATTACGTAAAAAAACCACCCTCCGCCACTACCGACTCGCGGTGGCTCGACGGAGTTTGCATTTCGCGACTCGGGTTGGTCTCTTCTAAACACTCGTCCGTCGAAGTTTCTAATTTGATCAAGTTGAAACTTTACTACTCATTAGAAGAAAGATTGCTCTTTCGTTCGGTGTATGTTTGAACTTCCGGTGAAAATCGAAAGACGAGTTATGGATGAAAGTTCGAACGTCATCGGACATTTTGTTAAAATTTGCTCACTCCCGCTTTTCCGATCAATTTCGTAGTCACCCTCGGATTCTACAAGATTTCCCCCTTCCAACGCTATATTCGATGTTAATGTACGACGAATCTACTTTTTGTCTAGCGCCCGGATTGTGCGCTTGAAAGGAGAAAACAGGTGGAAATTTTCCCCCTGATTGTGTGTACATCGGACCACAATGGCGTTGTGTAGACGCGTGCTCGATTACCACATTCAGCGTGCGTTAATCGTTGAAGCACCAGACAATTTGGGACAAAAGTATTATCATTTTAAGGAGTACGTGTTTGAAAATTTTCTGCATTTGTCAGTTTTTGAATCAATCTGCTGTAAAAATAATAAAAAGAATTAGATTTTTTTTTACAACGGGTGTATTGTGCGTGAGTTTGGTCGTGCGCCATACACATTTGTCAGTTTTTGAATCAATCTGCTGTAAAAATAATAAAAAGAATTAGATTTTTTTTTACAACGGGTGTATTGTGCGTGAGTTTGGTCGTGCGCCATACACTTTTCTCTTTAAAATTGTCATGTAACACAGTACGCTAGGTCATGGAAAATGTTGTTGAAGGTCATGAAAAGTCATGGAAAAGTCATGGAATTTTGTATCTAAAAACCTGTACGAACCCTGGGTGGGTGTTTTTGAAAAAACGATTGTTATAGCACCATTGGCGGTTAGACAAAGCTTTTTTATCACACCACCGTAGTAAGGGTTAAGTGAAAATAGCTTGTGGTCTAGATGATGGAGATGGACAAGAAAAGAAATGATGATCATTGAAGAAAAGAAGCACCTGTGTAGATTGTCTACACGCAGTGTTGTGTGCTTGTGTGTTGCAGGTATGACAACGAGTACGGCTACAGCAACCGTGTGGTGGAGCTGCTCAAGCACATGTACAAAGTGGACAACAGCTAGACAGCCTGCACCCACACAGCCCACAGCCCCGCACCCCTCGGCCTGCCTGCAGCCCCCTTTGGGCTGGCCTGGCCTGGCCTGGCAGCGGTGCTGGTGGGACTGACTGACTTGAAGGATTCCTCATTACTTTGTCGTTAGAAATTCAGTGCTATTGTTTACCCAGCGGGTATTGATATTAAAGAGTACATGGTTTGCAGAGTCACGTTTGTACTTTCATGTAGTTGTAAAATTTGAATTTTGCGACTCTTGCCATCTTCAAGTGGCAGAATTGTGATTTGTATTTTACATGTGAAAGAAGGTGGGATTGCTGAGTACCGAAATGGTAATCCGTCAGTGGGTAGGAATTTTTATTCTAAGCGATTTCTCCTTTTTTATGGGCAGTATTAACAATGATCTGATGCTATAAACAATAAAACTGTCTTCAACAACACCACAAATTGATTGTTAGTGTATCTTGAAGACTGAGGTGTAACACTCGGTGGATAGGTTTGTGTTCAGAACAAATGAGTCCCTAGCTAGCTTGCTTGCTCACCCTGCCTGTGTCCAAGATGTTCCCATCTCCACCTCACCCCAGCCTCGGCAGTTCCCCGACTTGGCATGGCAGCCCAGGCCTTTGTCCTTGGCGCCTCTCCCATCCTGAGGCAGACAGTGTGGTCTGTTCCCCTGACACTGCAAGAAGGGGAAGCATCGCTCGCTAGGCACCATGCTGTATCGCCTGTGGGTGTGGAAAATAAAGGTTCATTGTTTCCAGTTTGCCTTGTGCCTCATTTGTGGAGTTGCAAAGCTGTGTTGTTGGGCCTTTTATGTGTTTTTTAATTGTGTATGTGTTTAAATGATTATTTCGTCATGGTACTCGACAAGTTGTGTATCTACACAGACTCTGACAGAGGCCAGATCTCTATCTTTATGATGGAAAGCTTTGGATGACATTGAGAGATCCTTGTGAAAGCAAGGGTTATAGACAAGTCTTGTCCATGTAAGGAATGCACAAATAGGTTTGTATAGATCTCTGACATTAGCTAAACAGACAGGATGATTTTAAGTGATTTTATTTGGGTACTCAAAGTGAAAGGAATGCAGTGCTAGGTCGTTGCCTTCACTTTCAAAGATGGTTCCAGATAATTATAATCGCTGCATGTGTTTGCCATGCTTGGGATTGACCAGTGTCTCTCTTGAAATTTGATGTTTTTATATCTTTTTTAAAATAAAAGTATGCAAGGAGGTGGGTTACAACAATTATCATTTTTGGTCGAGAGATGTGTGCATTTTGAATTTGTAGTTGTACAATTCCCATAAAAATTTATGTCAATTAATTGCTCAACGTTGGAGTTTTCTGGAAATATCAAATTTGTAGGAGTTTTTGTTCTATTTTGTGCAGTCAATTTGTCATCATCCGCCTGACCGATTTCAGTATGCAAAAAGCCCTAACATTGAGTAACACATGTAGTCTTGATACAGCTTGGGTTAAATAAGCAGTTGCAATTTATTCTGGATGATCAACATAGACTCAATTTCCAGGAACAGAGCTTGTTTTGTGTCGGGAACCTCATGGGGACAATGTGACTTGATTTGCACTCCCGCTGTGGGTTTGTGGTAAGAATTGACCCACCTCGCCTACCTACTAGGGACACCGTAACTTGATTTGCGTTTGCTCTATACTGTTCTAGTGATTTTCGTGCTTTAATGGCCTTACATAGCCTACAAGGGCTGATAGGCCGTAAAACTTTATCCATCCATCCATTCATCTTGATTTGCACTTACTTGGAACTATCCTCATGATTGTCATGCTCATTTGCCTTACATAGCCTACAAGGGCTGATGGTCCATAAAACTCCATCCATCCATTCATCAGAACCCCATATGTGTTGGGGGTAAGAATAGACCCACCAAGCCTTCTTCAATATTCGTATAAGGCGAATAACTATGGAAACCAAGATTTTACTTGCTCTTAGTCTCACTCTAACCAGCTTAGTGATTTTCGAGGTCAAGGCCTTACATAGCCTACAACAGCTGATAGACTGTAAAACGTATTTGTTCATTCATGTATAGGAAACTTGCAGGTCATCCGTTTGATTAAGTCTCTTTCTCTGCTTTGACAGAAGGTTCTCCATAAGAGCATGACAAGTTTGAAAGGCTTGTAAGCTTTTAAACTATAGGGAAGGATGAGCAAAGAGTCATTCAGATGTGGGTTTAAAACTGACTTGGCTGCACCAACTATGTTTGTGCACTCCTCAACGCCTGCATGCTAGCACATTGCTCACATCCAGTGCAGATACTTCCCCTGACATTGAGCTGCTGGGAAAATGCGGAAAGCTCCAGGGACAGATGCATCATGGACCAGGAGGTGGCAAATAGTGATCATCTCTATCAGTGATGAATGGGAAACTTGGCATCTCTCTTTAGAGCTCCTTACTGAGTTACTCCACTGACAACATTTCCCATGATGCTGTAGTACCCATACTGCTCTTTGCCACCATAGGAAGCTGTGTTCTAAATTTGTTGATTTTCCCTTTTATACGGGTTGTATTAAATTCACCATCCATGTGGTGAATGTTGGGCCTCGCGTCCTTGTCGTCATCAACGCTGTGGCCTCATTTACCATACAGGGCTTCAGATAAGCCCTAAACTCCATTCATCCATCCATCCATCCAACCATGCATCCATCCATCCATCCATTTATCCATCCATCCATGCTTCCATCCATCCATCCATTCATTCTTGTAGTCATTTGCCCACTGAAGTTGGAACGAGGATTCCAAGGAAGAGCTACTGACTGAGGTTTCAGTGAAAGGAAGTTGGTACAGCACTGCCCACTAGAAGCAGAGAGAGGAACCGGTTATTTGTGATCAATATTTCTTTGAAGTAATGCAAGTTATTTCTGAGACTAGATATTAACTAGATTAACTGCATAGCTTCTGTTATTGAGTGTAAACAGCTGTTGATGAAATTTGCATTCAAGGTGACATGCATGACAGAGAGCAAGTACGACCAAACTCTGCTGAGTGATCAAGTGGGTTTTATTCATTAAAATTCTGATCAAACATTATGCAGAAAATGCATTGCTTAAAAGTAAAGAATTATACATAATATGCACAGCATGAAAATACAAGGACATGATTGATGTTAATACAAATAACAGCTCGTCTCGCTCCACAGAATGTCAAGGAGACAAAGCAATTCACACGGTTGTATCACTGGAGAAGGACCACAGCAGGGATGGAATGACCATCTCAGTCGTCATATTTCCCACCACTCACAGTAGTGTGCATTCTAGAATGAGTAGTGTGTGCACCCTGTCAAGTGGAGGTAAGAATTAACCCACTGCACCTCCAGGTGCAGTTCCCAAGTGGAGAATAACGAGGGAAATCATGAGTTGATTTGAACCCGTTTTAGTGATTTTCGTGACCAAAGGCCTCACATAGCCTACAAAGGCTGACAGAAGGTAAAACTTCATTCATCACCATCCACTGAGAGTGGAGAAGCAGTACTTTCCTCCCAGTCCATCTGGAATGGAGGAGTTCCTACTCGGCTCGCCCTGGAGTACAGCTGGGACTTGACCCTACTACCCTTGCCATCATACAAGACAATTACTGGGGACATTAATTAAGACTTGACATGCTTCAACTATAACCAGGTTAGTGACTGTCATGGTCAGTGGTTTTACACAGCATAATAAGACTGTTAGTCATAAAAATTTGTTCATCTTTTTTTTATGCCACCCTTGCAGGAAGTCCTTCATCCCTGAGTGAGAGACTAGCACAGTTGATGGCCTTCAGACACAACAATATACTGCTATCTGCTTTGATATCACTTTCTTCCGATATCCATGAACTCTTCCCCAGTTCCTTCCCCCTGTGGGATCGGGGTAAGAATTGACCCACCATGTCTCCCTATTCGATTCGTAAGAGGCAAATAACTAGGGACACCGTGACTGGATTACGTTTACTCGAAACTGTTCTAGTGATTTTCGTGCTTAACGGCCACATACCCTACATCCATCCATCCATCCATCCACCCATCCATCCCCAGTTCCTGTCCTGGCTCCATGCACCTTGACTCCTCAAAAAGACCTTGCGGTGTCAGCATTTGCAAGACATGCACAAGGAAATGGGCTTACCGTCATTGGCCAATCAATACTCCATTTGGAAGGAGGATGGGGTGGGAATATATTCCTGTAGCTCATGATGTGGCAAGGCATGTGTGTTTGTGTGTGTATGTGTGTAAGTGTGTGCAAGTTTAAGTGTGCATGTGTGAGTGCATGTGTGTGTGCATGTGTAAGTGTGCATGTGTATTAGTGTGCATGTGTGTGTATTTGTGTGTAAGTGTGCTTGTGTGCATGTGTGTAAGTGTGCATGTGTGTGTAAGAGTATGTGAGTAAGTGTGCATGCATGTGTGTGTAAGTGCGCATGTGTAAGTGTGCATGTGTGTGTAAGTGTGCATGTGTGTGTGCATTTGTGTGCATGTGTAAGTGTGCATGTGTAAGTGTGCATGTGTAAGTGTGCATGTGTAAGTGTGCATGTGTGTGTAAGTGTGCATGTGTGTGTGCATGTGTGTGTGCGTGTAAATGTGCATGTGTGTGTGAAAGTGCCAGGTCCACCACTCAGTTTTCTATACACTTATACTACTTAATCCACACCCACAAAATAGGTACTGTTACGGTAACATGGCTTTAAAAAATCTAATAGGAAAGACGGCCTGAACTTTCCTTATTCATTCAAATTTTTGTTTTAGAAGACACCAGACTGAATATAAATCGAGTTTCTCATTTGCTAAAAATGTTTTTTTTTCTAAACATTAATTGTGGATTTCCATAATAAGGCAGGGAAGATGGGACAGCATGCAGTTTGTTGTTTACCATAATTTTTTCTCCATTTCCTCTCTCTCCTTTTTTTTCTGCACAATCAAAAACAAGTTTAGGGATGGCAGAAACCATAACCACAACTTTTTTTCTTTTTTGCCGTAAAGACATTTTAGATTTTGGCTATCACTTTCTTACTGAAAGTGCATGCGACATGATGAACTAGAAAACTATCTGGAGCATCTCTGGAAGCTCCGAATCTCAAGCCTCCGAGTAGCTGGATTACAGGGGCACGCCACAACCCCCGGCACTTCAGCCTTGATGAAGACAACCCCAGCCAGGAGTAAAACCAGGTACCTGAGAGGAAACCGTGAATACAAACAAGGGCAGTTAACCCTGGAAGTGGTTGACAGCACAAGTTTAGGGTAGTCACTGGGATGTTGAAATGGTTTACCTGTGAGTGCATTTTGTTGTCAGTAAAGGATAGATTAATTTGCCCAAGGATTGTGGAAAGAACAGCGTGAATCAGTCTGATGGGCTATTGGTTTCTACATTTGGAATCAATACTTTTACATATAATTCCTGATTATGCAAAGAAGCTACAAAAAAGTGCACAAAAAATTCATAACATATTTCACACAATAAGTGATGAGTAAATTAAATCAAATTTTGAAGTTGTTGTAACCACTCAAAACACTTTCACGAGAAAATTGTGCAGTCAAAGGCAGCCTGCAGAAAAAGAGTTGTTAAAATGATACTGCCCTCTGTAGATAGCAGGTGAATACTCTCTCTCTCTCTCTCTCTCTCTCTCTCTCTCTCTCTCTCTCTCTCTCTCTCTCTCTCTCTCTCTCTCTCTTGTGCAGAAAGTGGTTGAAGTGGTGAATGAAGTCCTCGCAACGCCAATGCTAGATCGAAACTGACATAGTGCGAGCACATCGCATTGGGCAGCGAGCTGCAGGGAAAGTTTGTACGTCCTTTGATTGCTTGTATGGCCAGGTTGTCTGACAAAGTGGCTGTACTGCAGAAGAGAACTCTCTCTCTCTCTCTCTCTCTCTCTCTCTCTCTCTTCTCTCTCTCTCTCTCTCTCTCTCTCTCTCTCATCTAAGGGTGCTAGGGTGAGACCATGTCACAATGACTGTTCTCTCATCTCAGATAAAGTCCAGCTACTCTAAACACAGGCTAGCTCATTTCCTACAAAAGTTTTTTTTGGTTGCAATTTATGAAAAATCTACATCACTATCATCTTGTATGGTTCTCAGTATGTGCCCCTGGGATGGCTATCTTGCTTTTTCTTGCTGAACTCATAAACACTGATAACAACATGTGCTGCCTGATACTTTTTGAAAACATTGTGCAAATAACTACTAGTTACATGTGTTCACACACAGAGAGTATCTCACATAAGATCTCTTAAAGTGTTTACAATTGCATTTTTCATAGGACATGTTGTGCTTATGTGGTACTTCACAAGTGCTGTACATGTTCACAAACAAGAAATTGCAGTTGCAATAAAAGCAGAAAATATCTCAGAACTCCATCACATAGCAGATGACTGAAGCCATACATCGGTATGACAAAATATGCAAGTGGCAATAAGTATCCAAAAATATAAGTCAGCAGAAGTGGACAAGGTACAAACCTAGAAAATGCGAAAACAACAAACATGATATCAAATAGTATACATATTATCTCAAAAGAGAGACAAATACCGCAAACTCTTACCAACATCCAAAATTATGCAGAATTCATCACATCAGTCAAAAGGTTACAAAATGCTCATCACATCTAGGCAAAATGGCAGATCAGATCAATGTACTGACTGGACTTACATACATGGTCCCCAAAAGACAAGAGGGCAACATCACAACCAGATTCACAGCAGTGTATTATGTTCTAGGAACTAGAGCTTGTTTTCCACAGTAGCCACTCTCCATCTGCCTAGACCTCTAGACAGTCACTTCAAAAGTAGCCACTCTCTCCGCTTCTCTAGGTCTCTAGACCCTAGTTTCCACAGTAGCCACTCTCCATCTGCCTAGACCTCTAGACTGTCACTTCAAAAGTAGCCACTCTCTCCGCTTCTCTAGGTCTCTAGACCCTTGTTTCCACAGTAGCCACTCTCCATCTGCCTAGACCTCTAGACACTCACTTCAAAAGTAGCCACTCTCTTCACTTCTCTAGGTCTCTAGACCCTAGTTTCCACAGTAGCCACTCTCCATCTGCCTAGACCTCTAGACTGTCACTTCAAAAGTAGCCACTCTCTCCGCTTCTCTAGGTCTCTAGACCCTAGTTTCCACAGTAGCCACTCTCCATCTGCCTAGACCTCTAGACACTCACTTCAAAGTAGCCACTCGCTCCTATTGTCTAGTCCTCTGACCTAGTTTCCAAAGTAGCCATTCTCACTCATCTCTCTTAGCCTCTATACTCTTTCAAAGTAGCCATTCTCTCCATTTCCTTAGCCTTGATCCCTAGTTTTCAAAGTAGCCATCTCCCTATCTGTCTTAGCCTCTAGACCTCTAGATTTCCAACAGTAGCCTTCTCTCTCTTTTTTTTTTGGCCTCTAGACCCTAATTTCCACAGTAGCCACTCTCTCCTTTTCTTTAGGCCTGTATATCCTAATTTCCACAGTAGCCACTCTCTCCTTTTCTTTAGGCCTCTAGACCCTACTTTCCACAGTAGCCACTCTCTCTTTTTCTTTAGGCCTGTATATCCTAATTTCCACAGTAGTCATTCTCTCTTTTTCTGTAGGCCTATGTACCCTAATTTACACAGTACCCATTTTCTCCATCTGTCTAGGCCATTGGACTCTAGTTTCAACAGAAGCTCCTCTCTCTCTTCTTCTTCTTCTTCTTCTTCTTCTTCTTCTTCTTCTTCTTCGGCAACTTGACTCTCTTTTCCACAGTAACCATTCTCCTTAAAACCCAGTGAAATTATAGAAAAGGGATGGACAAAGGAACTGTTAAGAAAAGGGATGAGGGAAGAAACATACTTTAAAATACACAAAACATGTGAAACTTCATTTTGGATTAAATCTATGAATGCAGAGCTTGGCATTACATTATTCACATCATCTGCATCCATAATGCACACCATGTTCACATTCATGTTACTTGAAAACAATGAGCACTCAGAGAGTATTATTTTGCAGAATTTCTTAAAAATCATCCGGTACAATGAAAACAGAAATATGCATAGATGTCAAATTTTTCTTCTTCACTTCATTACAAATAGAAATTTTGAGTATAACTCTCTATGGGCCTTTGAACTATGCCAGACATTTCCCCTTTGACCAAAAATGTGACCCATTTCTGGAAACCAGTCTTAACTCGCAATCATCGAAACAGCGCTACACAGCTCTGAAGGTGGTGGGGGTCTGCCTGTGCGAAATTGAGGTTTTCGGTTCATTGCATTCTCTAAAAATTAATCTATAAAATGGTATAAGTTTTATGTCTTAAAAATGTATTTAAGTGCATTAAAAAATTAATTAAAGTTATAATTGTGATAATTTAGAGCATTTTTATTTGCCAAAATCGACCAATTTTGACCCTGCAAAACAACACGTAACCCTTGCAGAACCTCAACACATGGTCTTTCGCGCGCTTTCTTTCGTTCTTCTGCTGTGCAAAAAATCAAGATGATTGGATTAATTCTAAGACCTGTTGCTAAGGAGAACTGTGTGAGGATTGCATGCAAAACTTGAGGTCCGTTTTCTCAAAACAAGTCGCAACTGAGTTTTCAACTTCATCGTTATAACTTCACATGTTACTTGAAACAATGAGCACTCAGAGAGTATTATTTTGCAGAATTTCTAAAATCATCCGGTACAATGAAACAGAAATATGCATAGATGTCAAATTTTTCTTCTTCACTTAATTACAAATAGAAATTTTGAGTATAACTCTCTATGGGCCTTTGAACTATGCCAGACATTTCCCCTTTGACCAAAAATAGAGATTTGCCAAGAAATATATACCATGATTTGAAGACTCCAAGGGAATATACTGTCAATCCACACATGTAGAGCTGTATTCAATACAATGGTCTAAAAAATATTGCTGCTGGCCAAGTTTGTGCAAAGGAATTAATTTTGGGTGGACCTGCTTAGCCTCCCCCTGTGTTGAGTGCTTCTTTTTTCCCCTCCATTTTATTCATACCAGAACTCCACCATGTGACAAAATACATGGACATTTGACCAACATACTGGCAAGGATTTCCCGACTCAAAACAGAATTACCTCCTCCTCGTTGATGGTTTCTTATATTCCTCCCAGCCCTTGTAGGCAAAGTAGAGGAAGACAGGGGTGCCAAATATGAAGTAGAACTGTCGGTTGGTCCAGGGTTGCTCATCGAAGTACTTCACCTCTTGAAGGTGAGACTCTGCCTCCTCTGCCACGCGGGGTGGCACAAGGGTGTCTCGCTTCAACGTCAGCTGCAAGGCGCGGTTCAGCGAGATGCTGAGGGCAGACTGGTCATAGCAGTGGCAGCCAGTGGTTTTTGGGTGGCGCATCTTGAAGCAGTAGTTGTGCGTGGAGTGTGAGGGTTCCATGCACTCTGGATTCAGTGCACACTTGAGCCAGGGCTTCATGAGAATCTGCCATGTTTCATTGGACTTCCATGCTACCATGAAACCTGTGTCCACCATGCCAGACTCGCGGAAGGCGCAGCGTTTCTCTCCCAGAAAGACAAAGGTCTCAGGATTGGTGAAAGCGATGATGGACTTGAAGACAGGGATGTCCCAGACAAAGAAATTTCGCTTGCCACGGTTCTTCAGAAAGTTCAGGGATGTTGCTGATTTGATACGGTAGGTGGGATCCATATACATCACAGAGCCAAACTCCTCCATAGCAAGCTGCATGTAGACAAGGGTGTATGTCAGTTGCAGTCATGTAGATTCTCTTTCATAACAAATCTATAAAAGTAAAGCAGATTCTCTGTGACTTGTCAGCACGTAACATAAACTGCAGTCAAGGAGTGTGCACATATACATATTGGATAAAATAAAGCTGATAGCTACACACATTCACTGACACAGGGAAATGATTCTCTCTCTCTCTCTCTCTCTCTCTCTCTCTCTCTCTCTCTCTCTCTCTCTCTCTCTCTCTGTGTCTCTCTCTCTCTGTGTGTCTCTCTCTCTCTCTGTGTGTCTCTCTCTCTCTGTCTGTCTCTCTCTCTCTCTCTCTCTCTCTCTCTCTCTGTGTCTCTCCCTGTGTCATTGTATGTCTCTCTATCTCTGTCTCTCTCTCTCTCCTCTCTCTCTCTCTCTCTCTCTCTCTCTCTCTCTCTCTCTCTCTCTCTCTCTCTCTCTCTCTCAAAAGATGGTCATGCAGTAAACATCCTACAACACCCCCACCCCCAATGAACATGGGTCAGTTTGTCATCCAAGACATCACCTGTATGATGAGAGGTCTCCATGCAAAGTTGTTGGAGTCAGCGACGTGGGCAGGGTAGATGCTGTGCTCCAAAGTGCGTATCATGCAGAGGCAGTACTTCCTCAGCTGTGAACAAGCAACAGGATACAACACAATGAAAATGATAGATACAATACAACGAAACAATACGATACAAGGAAAATAATAAATACAATACCCCCCCAAAAAATCCAGTACAATGAAATTATATAATACAATGAAAATAATAAATATTATTAAATGAAAATGTTAAATAGAATGCAATGAAACAATAGTTTACCATACAGAGCCGAAGCCCTGCGTGGGACAGACAGGAAAAATGTAGGACCACAGGCGGGGGCTGAACCCGCGACCTTTCAGTTAGCGCCCGAAATGCTCTACCAGCTGAGATACCATGGTCCGTGTGTTTTTTTCCTGTCTACACTGCCCTGTATCAGCTGCTCCCATTTTGGCCTTACATGCCCGGAAGTACAATAACATGGAAAAAACAATAAAACAAGGATGCACCATTTCTTTCCAAAATACAAACCACCACGTATCACTGGCAGACCTGAGATGAGAACACAGTTCATGCCACCAAAGGATTTTGTTATAAGACATATATACTGATATAGTCTCATATCATTTAGCTTTACTGCTAACACAAGTAACAGACTGGAGTGGTTTTCACAAATAAACAATGTGCTGTAGCAACGCTCCCTACAAAAGGATGTCTTACAAAGATAAAGAGCTCCCCCCCCCCCCCCCCCCCCCAAAAAAAAAAAGCTTCTGTCAAAATGGCATACAATCTCAAACATAATACATCAGGGCATTTGAGTAAAATCATATTACTTAACACTAACTCCATACTCTTTCTTCACCTTTGAGGTACAAAGGACTGCAAACTTACATTTGTAACATATGACCAAACCCATTTGATGCCCCCCTTCATCAGCTGGGACCTCTAACTGCTGGGCTTTTGGGGCTTACAATTAAACATTTACTTCATATTTAAAGTTGTGTTTTTTTCTCTTTTTTTCAAAGGAGAATGAATGCTCAGAAATTTTCTTCCTCCATCTAATTCTACACCATTCTGATCAAAGTGAAAAAAAGACAACCCCCTCAAAATAAGCACCATGCCAATGGAAAGACCTTTTTTCCACAATTCTTGCATTCAAAATGAATCCTTTCTTACAAGTTCACCATCCTTCTCCCACCTGCTCCTCTCTGTGATCTGAGCAAGTCACCAAATGTGACATAGAAAGACCAATGCTCAGTGTATGTAGTGCAAGTCACCAAATGTGACATAGAAAGACCCATGCTCATTGTATGTAGTGCAAGTCACCAAATGTGACATAGAAAGACCCATGCTCAGTGTATGCAGTGCAAGTCACCAAGTGTGACATAGAAAGACCCATGCTCATTGTATGTAGTGCAAGTCACCAAATGTGACATAGAAAGACCCATGCTCAGTGTATGCAGTGCAAGTCACCAAGTGTGACATAGAAAGACCCATGCTCATTGTATGTAGTGCAAGTCACCAAGTGTGACATAGAAAGACCCATGCTCATTGTATGTAGTGCAAGTCACCAAGTGTGACATAGAAAGACCAATGCTCATTGTATGTAGTGCAAGTCACCAAGTGTGACATAGAAAGACCAATGCTCATTGTATGTAGTGCAAGTCACCAAGTGTGACATAGAAAGACCAATGCTCATTGTATGTAGTGTAAGTCACCAAGTGTGACATAGAAAGACCAATGCTCATTGTATGTAGTGCAAGTCACCAAGTGTGACATAGAAAGACCAATGCCCATTGTATGTAGTGTAAGTCACCAAGTGTTACATAGAAAGACCAATGCTCATTGTATGTAGTGCAAGTCACCAAGTGTGACATAGAAAGACCAATGCTCATTGTATGTAGAGAGGTGGGCTGGGTCTAGGTAGCTATGGGGGAGTTTTAGGCTAGGGATAGGGAGAGAAACCCATCAAGAAACAAACAAAGACAAATTTCCAAAATGAACAATAAAATAGTCTTCTTCTTCTTCTTCTTCTTCTTCTTCTTCTTCTTCTTCTTCTTCTTCTTCTTCTTCTTCTTCTTCTTCTTCTTCTTCCAGCTCAGCTCTTCTTGCTACATGGCCTGAAACTCCCCTCAAAGTCAAGGAAACACAAACACACACACACACACACACACACACATACACACACACACAATCTCTCTCTTCTGAAACTGGAAAAGGACAGAAGACATGGGGAATGGATACTAACAATGGTTAACTCTGAGTTGTACAGTCCAAGATTGAAGATGATGAGCTTGAGTTTGGGGTAGTTGGGGAGAAGATCCTCCTTGTAGTGCTTCACCAAACCCTGCACTGCGAAGAATGTGGCGGACGAAGCACTCGTCACCAATGGGGGCATCTCGGTGTCTGCGTCCGGTTGCTCTGGAAACTTCCCTGCCACTGTCTGTCTTTCAGAGGCAAAGCGCTGGATGTAGGGCCAGGCCTCACCGCGAGGGTACTCCATCACTCTCCTGAAGTTCTGCTCTTGTGTACCAAATTCATCATCACAGATGGCATCCAAGTCTATCTCCTTTGTTATCCTCCAGTACATTCTAGTGTAGAAGACAGCCTGAAAATAAATGCCGCTTTATGAAGGAAATATACTTTGATTTTAGATTCTAACAATCATGCTAGATCTATCAAGCCCATGTAAAGGTAGGGAAAGTTGTGAACCAAAAACTTCTTGTAAGATTTGGTCTTAATAAAGACACATTTTGGGTTTATACACTACAGTACATGTATCACACTGAAAAAATATTTTGTCATTTAACAGTATACATGATATTTCCTTTCCATTATTAAAATTTTTTAAACTTTAATACCTTATTTATTAATAAGCACACTACAGCTGCCTAGCCGAGATAAAAATTGCACAAAGCAAACAACAGCAAATTCACTGGTCCTAGAAAAGGTAATCACAGTATTGCTAAAATTGCAGTGGCTGAATCTGACACAATGGAGAAAATCTCAAACATACATCATCAAAACAGCAATGAAGAACGAAAATGGAGTGTGCAGATGGTTAGATATATTGCGAGCTGAGTAGATTGAGTGATGGTTGGAAAATACACACATGTACACAAACACACACACACACACATGTGCATGCATGCACACACAGATACACACACACAGATACACACACAGATACACACACACAGATACACACACACACAGACACGAACACAGATCTATACACACACACAGATACACACACACACACACACACACACATGTGCATGCATGCACACACAGATTCACACACACAGATACACACACAGATACACACACACAGATACACACACAGATCTATACACACACAGATATATATGTTACAGTCAAATCGGGAAATCAGGCATTCTCCGAGAATGCCTGAAAGTTTAGGCATTCACGGTAAATCCCTGGTTTGATCAGGCAATACCGGTAATGCCTGAAAATTTTCAGGCATTATCAGGAAATGCCTGAAAACTACTTGTACAAATTTCCCGTTTTGCCTGACTGTTAGGCAAAACGGGTTGTTCTGACCTTGTCTGCTTTTACATAGTCTGCCTTGCATGAATTTTTAGTGAGTTTCTCTTCCATGTGTGACCTGAGACCTTGTCTGTTTTTACATAGCCTGTCTTGCATGAATTTTTAGTTTTTCCCCCCCCGGAGTTCGGAGTGATTAGAGTTCGTTTTTATATAACCGGCCTTAATTTATTGTGAGTTTAATAATAATAATAATAATAATATGTTTATTTGTAAGGCGCACTTCCTCCACACAGTCAAAAAAGTACATGGTGAAGCTCTAGGCGCACACACACACACAAACACGCACACATTATCATACAGTTTTGAGCCTGGACATGAAACGCACATACGCACGTTATAATACAACATGCATCCTACACGTGAAGAAACACACACATGCATTATATACAAACATGAGCCTAAAACATTCAGCAAGTACGAAATATTTTCAATAGGACTTAGAGAACAAGTGGGTTTTCAGATTTGACCGAAAGGAAGCTGCAGTGTTTGCATGACGCACTGAGAAGGGGAGTCCGTTCCAGGTGGTAGGACCCTGGTATGAAAAAGTACGCTGACCAAATGTTTTTGACCTAACGGATGGAATTT
>JAWQFJ010021959.1:60000-92500 GCA_034096865.1 Theodoxus fluviatilis
CCTGCCATCTGCAGTGACAAAAGTACAGGGAACACTGGTAGAGGTGGCGGGGGGGGGGGGGGGGGGGGCCAGAGGGTCTGTCGGGGGGTATGGGGCGGGTCGGGGGGGGGGGGGGGGGGGATCTGTACGTGGCTGATTGAGGGGTTAGAGCAGTTGACATGCAGCTTTTTGGGTGCTGCTATAATGGGTGCTGTGTTTAAAGCTGCACAAAATCAGTCACATTGCCTCTTTCCACCCAACAGTGGAATGCATATATATGCACAGTGTGGGCCGATAAGGAAAATAATGAAAAATAACTTTGGCATGTCCATAGCCTAATATCTTAACACTATAGCAGTGGCGTCACATGGGTATGGGAACTTGTATTCACCCTGTACTCTAGCTGGTGCCTGAATCACTTCAGCCTGATTTTCCACTTGAAAGAATGTGCTCTAGGGTGCTATTGAAAATCTATACAGACGATCGATCGACAACTCCAGCCTATAAAAAGGGTATCATCCTCTATCTGTGTGCTGATACATGGTCAAGAGTACAGAGGTGGTGAGTATTGGTGTGACACAAGTATTTCAAAATAAACTGTCTGATACAGTAATGATACACTCTTCATTTCACATAAATATGACGCATTAGGTGATGTCTAAACTGTACAGAAAAGAAAAACTGAATGCAATGTTTAGTTTAGTTGTATTTAAAGAAGACAGTTTGGAGTCTCATCTTAACTTGACACCAAAGTGTGACATGAAAATTGGCTGCGATATAAAGTTGAGTTAAGACGAATGCTAACCTCTTATTTGACTAACAATTATGGTTTTATTTCATTTCTTCTTGACCTAGGAGCAAAAATATCATTAATACTTGGAATTGGATGTTGAAGCTGCAATAAAGTTTTTGCTTGTGTTGAAAAGTTTATCTTTTGTGGCTCTTTTTCTGAATGAATGGTGGTGTCAAGTTACTAAAGATTACTAGAGACTCCAAACTGTCTTCTTCAAATACAACTAAACTAAAGATTGCATTCAGTTTTTCTTTTCTGTACAGTTTAGACATCACCTAATGCATCATATTTATGTGAAATGAAGAGTGTATCATTACTGTATAGAAAGTTTATTTTGAAATATTTGTGTCACACCAATACTCACCACCTCTGTACTCTTGACCACATGGGAGCGTCTCCTTCAGCTCTGTCGTTTCAAATAAGCACGTGAGATAAAACCACATGGGAGCGTCTCCTTCAGCTCTGTCGTTTCAAATAAGCACGTGAGATAAAATCATAAGTCAATTACAAATTAAACAGCAATCTAAAAACTGCATGATCGGCTCATTTTCATGATTTTGGTCGAGAAAGCTTAGGTAATTCCCTATTTCTCAAGACAAGAATTATTTAAATGCGCGATTTATCTGCGACTGTAAAAAGAAGCTCATTCTGCAGAGAATTACCGGCTCAACCAAAGGTCTTTGGCTCAACTTCATAGATCACATCATCAAGACTAGACAATGAGCCGTGTATTTTGAACTCAACACACAAGTGACAATGATACTAAGAGGGAATTTTGTGGTACCGCTATACGGCTATAGGCTATACTTCATGCGAATTCAGATTTACGTACCCTGTCTGTGCCTGTCGCTCTTTCGGGACGCAAATTAGATGGGTTCGTGTGGAGAGCAATGCTCAGCATACCTCAACCTCACCGCATGTCCAATCACGTCAGCAACCTGGGCAAGCCGCCTCTGTCTAAGGTACCAAGCCATCAGAGCGGTCACGTGTCAAAACAACCTGCGCCGCCATGGAAATTCCAAACAAGTCGATAATCAGTAAACATTAGTCCGTCCCTTGTCATTGCGGTGCTAATTAATCTATGGATAAGTATAAGTGATTTAATACATGCGAAATTTCCTACAAACATACAAGTGTTTTGACTGTGATACCAAAGATCCTATATACATGTACACGCGCGGACTTAGTGAATATGGGGGCTTTGCCGGAAGGCATCGACATATTCTTAAAGTAATAACACAGAAAGTCATCTTGTTTTTTGTTTTCTTTCTCTTTTTTATAGGGGCTTTGGTGATACAAAAAAAATGTGCAGAAAGGTCGGAGGTCACACGGAATAAATATATCACGTGATCATAACAGATGACGTAAACAGTGCGCCATTTCGCGAAGGAAACGCACTGCGGGAGGAGTAGTAGAGGATTCTGAGCTCCCTGTGGGGGCTGATCATCATGTAAAACAAGTGACCACACACCAGCAGAATACTGAAGGAAAAGTTTATCACCGCGGTGGCGAGGCCCGTGTGGGCCTCTGCCCTCCGCGCGAACAAAGTCGACATTTCCAACTTCAGATTTTACAAACTTGCGGAGAAGCTCTTTCAAAATGGTAGGGATGTGCTACAGTCTGTGCTGCAGAAAAGAAAGGTTGTTCCAAGGACGAAGGAGCTTCCGAGGGTTCGTGAGACAGCGAAACCGTTCGAAACTATTGCCTCGAACTACAGAGCTCCTCCCTTCCAGCAGCAGATTTTCAATGGCCTCTTTGCTCGAAGCAACTGGCAGAGCGCAGCAGCCGAACTTCGCCGTCGAACAGCTGTGCGACTTACAAACGGCTTTCGTGATGGCCGAAACGCCAACCTCCCCCTCTTCGCTTTCGTCGGTTTGGGGTTGGCTGTGAACCAGAATTTCGGCAAAGATCACGAGAGAGAGGAAGTCTGCGATGAAATTCGGGTAAGTTCGAAGTCAGCTGGAGCGTCTCCCTTTCTAACAGTTATGTTATTTCAATCTTGCTCTAAACGCCCCGCGATCTGTAGTGTGTTGATGCAGTGTGTGTGTTCCGTCCGTCTCTGCTGTCTGCCTTTCCGTCCTTCCGTCCTTCTGTCTGTCTGTCTGTCTGTCTGTCTGTCTGTCTGTCTGTCTGTCTGTCTGTCTGTTTGCCCCCTTCACCCCCCCCAACTTGTCAGTCCGTCCTTCCCCATTCAAACACAAGCCCATCCCCACCCTGTCTGTCTGTCTGTCTCTGTCTGTCTGTCTGTCTGTCTGTCTGTCTGTCTGTCTGTCTGTCTGTCTGTCTGTCTGTCTGTCTGTCTCTCTCTCTCTCTCTCTCTCTCTCTCTCTGTCTCTGTCTCTGTCTGTCTGTCTGTCTGTCTGTCTGTCTGTCTGTCTCTCTCTCTCTCTCTCTCTCTCTCTCTCTCTCTCTCTGTCTCTGTCTCTCTCTCTCTCTCTCTCTCTCTCTCTCTCTCTCTCTCTCTCTCTCTCTCTCTCTCTCTCTCTCTCTCCCTCCCTCCCTCCCTCCCTCCTCCCTCCTCCTCCTCCCCTCCCCCTCCTCCCCCTCCTCCCCCACCCACCCCCCACCCCCCACCCCTCCCTCCCTCATGAATTTACTGGTTTACATTCACATAACGTGCACAATGCATTTTTCACTCCAACTGTCATGGAATGGAATAATGTAGGTGTGACGTTGCTCCTCCTGTGTTCTGGAAAAACACTGGCTCGGTGCTACATGCACTTGTCTAGGGGATTAATTCTTGTGGAGGAGAAACGCAACAGGTTAATTTTCCTTTCAAACTCATGCAATGACGCAAGAGGACACAAGGTGATAATTAAGAAGGAACTTTAATGATTCTGGAAGTGATTCAAAATAATGATTGGTAAATCAATTTGCATGCATGAAACTCCTTTGTTCAATCCTAATTTTAGCCAGCCAGCCTTTTTCATATCATGGTCAAACCTATCTGAGTTCACTGAGTCCGTTCTGTGGAGGAATGATGAAGGGTGTCATGGCAGCGTGACCCTGTAGATGCACTGGCAAGGGGGTCAGGGCAGTTGACCGCGTGGCTGCTCCAGATGGGGGTCGTCTTGGGGTGTGGAGGGGATGTCGACTGATGCAGGGGTGGGCCTGCAGAGGGGAGGTTGAACTGGCCTCATCTCTCCTCTCGTCCCGTGTCTGGTGGCGGGGTCAGGGTCATCTCCGCTTCAGTTGCAGCTTGTCCGCGAGCGGCTGCCCCACCTCTCCTCCATCCAGGGGGGCTGGAGGCGGTGGGTTGAAGGGGGGTGGGGAGGGAAACCATTCCCTGTCCTCCCTTAGGTCAGACTGGCCTTAATTGATACCATCTTGTATTCTTTCAGTGCGCCCTGGAGAGGGCAAACACGCCAGTCCCCAAACACGCCAGCCCCCGCTAGCATAATCTGCCTGTATTTATCCCCTGCTCCCATGTCTCCATTGAGAGTCTCAGAGACTCACCAATGGGAAGAAGGGGAAATCTGGCGCCATGCTTGCTAAGCACTTTTCTACCGCCCCAAACTCTTAAAAGTTCACTACTCTGGGCCAATGGGAAAGAAGAGAAAATTGGCGCATTTTCGTCCCACTGTGTTCAAAGTCTCCCACAGTCAGCTCAAATTCTCTCAGCACAAGCTTGGCACCCAACTTGAAAACTGTTCACTCCAACACAGTAATATTCTAAAGGCATGGCTGGTTGCTTAATAAACTACATTTAGTTGAGGTCTGGCTGGCTTCTATATCCTTAAGTATTCCGTACTTAAAACATGCATAAACACACAATTCATAGTGGTAGTGGTGTGATGCTTCAGTCTTAAAAAACACACACTCAAATCATCAAAACAATAAAGAGGGTGAAAAGTATGAATCCGTCACAGTAGGTTTTCTCGCTTCATCTATCAATGCAGGTTTTTGTAGTCATTCGCGAATGTTATTTTCCGCCCTCAGAACCTGTTCAAGTTCAGCTTCGAAGGCAAGATGCAAGAGGAAGTGGCCGGATGCCCTCCGTACCAGCCCATGGCCCTGTCCCTGGAAACTCTTCACTTTGGCCAGATGCTGGACCAGGGATGCAATGCTGCCATTTACGAAGCAGAATTGCTGAATGACAGTAAGTGGGTGAATGCGCCATGAGAGGATGTTTTAAGGCCGCACAAAAACAGCTGTTTCTGCTTCCAGTCACCCAACCTACCCAAAATGTTCCCACCAAACCAATGCTTTTCTTCCCCACTGCTGGAAAGAAAACTCTCTCTCTCTCTCTCTCTCTCTCTCTCTCTCTCTCTCTCTCTCTCTCTCTCTCTCTCTCTCTCACACACACACTCACACACACACACACACAAATACAGTGCACTCTGGTTAACACGACATTGCAGGGGGACAGGAAAAAATTTTGTGTTAAGCAGTGTCATGTTAACCAGGGGTCAAGAGAGATAACTTTTCTTGACCTCCAGTGTGCAATGTGGGATTACATCCCTTCTCATCATAACCACCATGCATAGCTGGTGTGCGCAAGGAACATAATGCATGTGTTTGAATTTTTTCCCGTGCTTTTGTTTTCTTTCTGCTTGTTTTGTCACTTTATTTCCATCACAACCACAGTGAAGAGAAATAAGTCAAAGCAAATTCAGTGCATGAATTTTCAAATGATATGCAAAGAGAGATATCAATGGAAATATGACACGTGAAACTATGTTGTTGATTGAAATGACACAGGACTTGTTAGACAACAAAAGGGCGATAAGAAAACGGATGAAATTTCTGCTAACAAGGAGTAGATGATTGCAGGGAAATTACTGGAATGAAATATGAAGGCTTGAAAAAATGTGATATTTTGGCTGGCATTTTTCTTCCCATCTGGAATTTCTCGAATGAGGGTTGAAATGCTGAAAACGAATCAAGTACATCATCTTTGCAGCCAGCTTGCAGCAAGTTTGGGGACAGGCTCTCTAGGCCAGCTGTCCTTTGATCTTGCAGCACTTTTAAAGTCTCGATCATCCATCTTCATTGCTTCTCTCTCCCTTTGTAACCAGAGAAAGGCTCACAATTAAATGGCTCGATCTGGATAGTGTTGTGTATGACTGAGTGGTCAGGAAAATCTTGTGTATGCAGTCATTTTTTGGTGAAGTTAATAGGAGTTGGGGTGGCAAGTGCCATTGTCTTAACCGTTGTTTTTTCTAGTGAGAGCTGGGACTGAATTAAATGGTCAAATTATCCAGAGTGTCGTGTTATCCGATGTCATGCTAAGTGGAATTCACTGTAGTACACTTAGTGTTTTTCACATTTTAACCTAGCTTTCTCAGTCGGCTTGCCATCATGTCTTTATTTAGAGACCTTGTTTTTCTCTGACAAACATTTGAGATATGGCAACCTTTTCCTGAACAACGAAACAAAAAAATTGACAAAGTTCCTACCTACATCCCAAATTCATAAAGAAGGCACAACTTATAATTGGAACACCCATAGAAATCTTCAGGCAGATCCTCAAACATTGAGTGAGAAAGAGAAATGAGAAATGCAGATCACACTCTCTCCACACAAAATTCCTCTGCAGACCTTGCAGCCAAAGATTCTGTCCTCCAAAAACACTCACAGACAGATACCATCAATGGTTTATACTTGGTCAGCTGCCTTGAATATGTTAAACACCAACTACTCTAGCACTGCAATATGATCTAAACCTCTGGCAATACAATCACACCTTTGTTCATTTCACCTACCCCTTGTTTGTAACTTTAGTCCTGGGATGTTTCTGTCGTAGTACTTGTACATGGTCATTTACCTTATGCCAATGAAATGTAAAGTCTTTAATTGCCATACTTTCGACGAATAAAGTATAAATGGTATTTGTTATAGCAATAAAAAGATTACCAATGTATTTAACTTTATTTGGCTGAAGAAAAAAAAAAACACACCAGATATCTCTTGATTGGAAATCATGAGGCCCAGAATGGCAAATATTTGTACTTGGGAATTCTATTTTCAAAGCCCGCCTCGCTTTTAATAATGTTGTGGGCTTATATAGCCTACACAGCTATACATCCATCCTTCCATCCATCCATCCATCCATCCATCCATCCATCCATCCATCCATCCATCCATCCATCCAACCAGTCATTTTCAAAGCCCAAAAATTTAATACAAGCATGTGTTTGCTAATCAAAAAGTTCAATGTTGGTTTCTGTTATCTACAGCTGACAACAACACGCCAACTGAGTCAACATCTGATGTTGCTGACGTCTCTGCTCCTGCCATCCTTGATGAAACTGATGACAGTGATGCTACTGCAGATGACACTGCCTCCACAGCCAGTGATGACAGTGACATCACTCTCATCGTTGACACTGATATGGCAGTCATTGATGGCACAGACATTCTCATGGATGACGCTGCCTCAACCACAAGCGAGGATAGTGACTTGGTTGTCATCAGTGACACTGAGGCACCGATGTCCTTAGGCTCAGATGTTGTCATCGTGGATGGCGATGAGGACTGGCAGCTGGAAACGATGGAGCCCCAGAATCCTCCCGGCTTTGTGGAATTGCCATCACGTGAGGCAACAGCTGCTGACGGCGACACAGAGAGCGACATTGTGGTGTTGGATGGGGATGGACCTAGCCTGATCAGTGAGGGTTTGTATTGTCTTGCCTAGAGCTCTAAGTGGATTAGCTAATGCAATAATACAATTGTAAACTTTTTTCATGTGTTGTCTCTTGAAAAAAGTTGATCCCATCAAAAACATTTTGTACTGGATTTTCTTCTGCTAACTAAAGTTAAAATCAACCTTTCCTTCAAAAAGGGCCGACTGCCACTCTGATAGTAGCAGTTACCACTCAAACCTTTCTTATTAAAAATGCTTTGTACCTCTTATTTACCTGTACATAATATCACATGCTTTTAAAATCTCCCTTTTTATTTGTGTACTCTAATGTAAAAAGGGAATTGTATACAAAGTTTTCCCCCTGGAAGCGCAAATCAAGTATTTCATCGTAGCAGTAAAGTATTTCATTGTAGCATGCATAGACATTTATTTCTTGTTTTCTTCTCATGAATAATGTGACAGGCATTAGCACTAGGAAAGAGCCCTTTGGCTCTCTGATACGAAATAAATAAATAATCCCATGTCATATTGGAGTGTAGTGAGTGTTGGATATGTGTCTTTAACTCTCTTTCCACCGGCACCTTGGGCAAAAAATCTAACTCTAAACCCCATGAAAAGGGAGGCAACCGTGTACATTTTAACGGTTACTTTAACCCTCTGCGCGCCGTCGGCGGTCATAACCGCCGACGTTGTTACCTCCCCTCACAGCCGTCGGCGGTTTCAGTCGACAGACGGATAGGCATGTTTGAATCTGGCGCCGTTTGCTATGAATCTTGGGATTGTGAGAGCTCTCTACGCATGGAGACTGCGCAGAAGAGCCTCGCTTTCATAATAACAGTCGCCATATTTTTTCACTGCAAGTGCCCGAATTTAGACCAAATTTTGAAGTTACCGATCGAGGTAGACACGCTGCTGCGCAATTTTGACTGCGCACGCTGGCCCAGAAATGGCTGAGCTCGATCCTGATGAAGAGCGAATCTTTGAAATATTGTTCGATTCTGACTTGGAAGAAGAATTCCATGGCTTCACAGAGGAAGATTTCTTCGAGTTTGCCACAGACTGACAGTGACTGAGTGACTGCTGACGAAATCGAAGTTGAACCAGCCCAGTCCAAGATTCCGTCTGCGTATGACCACTCATGGTTGCTGTGGCAAACTCGACCAAATCTTCCTCTGTGAAGCCATGGAATTCTTCTTCCGAATCAGAATCGAACAATATTTCAAAGATTCGCTCTTCATCAGGATCGAGCTAAGCCATTTCTGGGCCAGAGTGTGCAATCAAAATTCCGTGTCTACCTCGATCGGTAACTTCTAAATTCGCTCTAAATTCGCGCATGGACTCTCCTCAACATGTGCCCGATGAGGTATCTAAATCGAATGCTTTTCATCTCTATTTCAACTAATAAAGTCGTTGACTTGATGGTCGACGAAATGAATCGCTACGCTGGTCAAGTGAGGGCGAAGAAAGGAAACGATGCGGGAATTTATTCTCGAGTAAGTCAGTGGCACTCGACACATTTTTTATTTGTGTTGTCTCCTTTTTTTTTTCTTATCATATTGTATTGCATGGACATAAATTTCAGTGGGTCTATCAGAGAGAGCATTCAATTTTCCATCTTTCCTCCAAAAAATTTGCCTCTATAGCAAATAATAAAATAATTGTATATTTTTAAACAGAAGAGGGGTCTCGGTTTTGGGGCACGCCCAGAAAATAACTGGCTGCAGGGAGTAAAAACCGTGAAAAATTAATGGCGTCCAGAGGGTTAAATATAAATAAAAATTTTAAACAAACTTTTGTTCACAAAAGTTTTAATACCTTCCTTTTGATAACATATTTTTTTACATAAGAAATGCTAATCTTTCCTTTGAGGCTCAAATAATGGGCACCAAAAAATTGAATGTAGAGTAGCTAAGAATCTCTGAAAAGATGCAGTCCCTCAACCCTCAGTTCCATTCCCAAAACCATTATTATAACATCTTACCTACAATACAACCACAATCTAAAGCCCATGCAAGTGAAGAGTTAACTCCCCCTTGACCACATGCACTGCCTTATGATAAAAAACTCCGTACCTCACAAGGGAAGATCATAGAGGACAAAAACAAAATGAAATAGAGACAAATCTGATTGTAAAGAAGATTTTGATTTCTTTGGCAGTAGTGACTTTCCACACTCAGTCCTCACAACTCTCTTCCACCTGCTTTTATTATTTTTAAACGGCATACATGCAAGTTCTTCTGCTCCGCAACATGTTGGAATAATGAATCATCTAGAAATAATTCAAAATTATCAGAGGTTGACGCACCGACAAGCAGGTCGTGAAGCACACCCACTTCCTCCGCAAATTTCTCTAGTGTGATCTGAGTCAGATTACGGGTCCATTTAATCGGAGATGATCGCTGTCGACTTTGCTAGTCAGAATCTCTGGATCTAGGTCACTACAGCGGTAATTCAACGCTTTTGCATTGCTATCTTCGCAAAAAACATGCGATGGGCCTGGCTGGAGCTTGCCCGACATTGCGATGTTAAAAAATTTCAGAAAAATTCACTCGATCGCCAGAAAATAACAATCAAAATGACAGCTGTTGGCCTATTCACTGCCGAGCTAATGCTCGAAATCTCACGAGTTTACCGTTACCATGGAAAACATGGCAGCTTCCACTGTTAGTGTGGTGCCATGCGGGACGTGCTGGGAAGTCCACGAGAGAGAATAGCCACTTTTTGCGGGACGTTCGGTGGTAAGAGGGTTAATGTCCCCCCAGTAGCCTGTTTGAGTGCATAGAGTTCCCTTTGACTGAGCTACTGGAGTAGGCCCTTTCAGACCAACTGCCAGGGGTGCCAGGTGTCAAAGAGAGCGTTGGGAGTCTCAGGCTGTAGGAAGCAGCAGGCAGGGAGCCAGTGACGCTAGCTGTGGGCAGTACACTGAATACAGGACTGTGCATGACAAAGCAGGTCAAGTTCCCTGGAACAGTTTTCAAGCAAATACTTGGCACGAAAAATGAGTAAACAAGATGTTTCAACCACAATGGTATTTATTTGTTCATATCATGCATAATCCAGAATTTAAAAAACATGTTCATAGAAGAAATCATTTTTTTTTACAATGACATTCTTATCGGGAATATGTATCTATGACAATGCACTGATAACTTTATTGGGCGTTTTCTTAAAAAAACTTGTTTCTCATGCACGTTCACACGTGGTAAATATGAATTAAATGTGCAACATAATTATATATGTACATGCCATTTACCGTGGAATTTTAATGTAAAATGCATACTTTTATGGTTTTAACGTGTGATTTTTAATATTAGACTGGCATTCTCCTGTGCAGTCATGCATCCAGTGTTGCTGCAGTTGGAATCTTTTGTTTCCATCTTTCCAACATGTCCTAGCAGATCTTCAGTGATATTGATAGGTATCCCCTTGTGTCTTCACAGCTGTGGCTGCTACAGATGATGTTGAGACTGCAGACGAGGGTGAGGGAGTGGAGGCCGGGGTTGATGCCAGGAGCAGACAGCGATGCAAGCTGGCAGTCAAGATGATGTTCAACTATGACGTGGAGTCTGATGCTGAAGCCATCTACCGCGCCATGGCCAAGGAAGCTGTACCCGTGCAGGGCGCCGATGCCAAGAACCTCAACTCCTGGCACAACGGGTCAGTCTCTCCGTCTCGGATAATATGCCAGTGATTGGTCACTCACTGGGAAAGTGTAGTGTGTGTTGTGTATGGTAGAATGCCTGTGTGTGTGTGTGTGTCTGTGTGTGTGTGTGTGTGTGTGCTGCCATACTGACAACAGAACTTTATAAAATTTTGTCAAGCAGATCCATTCATTCTGGTTAGCTGTCCGTAGAGGTTATCTTCTCTGGAGTCAAATTAGGACTAGGAGAAACAAATTTTCAACTGTGAAATAATGTTTGCTGGTTTCTGAGATAATTTGGATTTTAAATTCATTGCTTATGAGATAACTTTTTTTTGCTTCTGTGTTCCCACATTACGAAGATTTGTAAGATTGAATGATAAGCTTAGTTTTAGCACAAGCAAGGTTTACTTGCAGGTAGGCTGGGTGAAGGGCAAGTGTGAAATCCACCCAGCCAAGCTACTGAACATTTTGTGTACAACTTGAAATGGACTTTAACTAATGGGGAAACTGTGTGATTTTTGTACAAGGTGAATGAATAAATATTCATTAAATAAAATTATATGCATGTATTTTAAAGGAATAAGACACAAATGCATAATTATACATGTTATATTCCTTGCTTTGGTGGAACATTGCACATTAGACAGCGAGTGCTGTCATAACCATATATTCTGTTCAGGAAATTTACCTGTGCAAATTTTTTTGCAATGGTGTTTGTGTGTGTGTGTGTGGGGGGGGGGGGGGGGGGTTTGGTGTGTGTGTGTGTGTGCATGCGTGTGTGTGTGAATGAGTGTGTGTGTGTGTGTGTGTGTGAGTGTGTGTGTATGTGTGTGTGTGTGTGTGTGTGTGTGTGTGTGTGTGTTCAAGTGAATTCAAGTGTGTGTTTGAGTGTGAGTGTGTGTGTTTGAGTGTGTGTGTGCGCGTGTGTGTGTTTGTGTGTGTGTGTGTGTGTGCATGCGCGTGTGTGTGCTTGTGTGTGTGTGAGTGAGTGAGAAGACCAAGGTGATGACGAACAATCCTCGGGGCTTCAAAATGGAAATCAAAGTGAAGGGCCAAAAACTGGAAGCTGTGAACAACTTGGGATCTATCGTGACTGATGAAGGGTCCAAACCAGAGATACTGTCCAGAATAGCATAAACAATAGCAGCATTGGCAAAGTTGAAGCCAATATGGCGTGACAGAAATATCACTCTCGCGTCGAAGATCAGGCTCATGCGCACGCTGGCCATCTCCGTATTCTTGTATGCATGCGAGTCCTGGACACTCACATCTGAACTACAGAGACGGATACAAGCCCTGGAAATGAGATGCTACCGCAAGATTCTGAACATCTCATATAAAGACCATGTCATGAATGAGGAAGTCAGCAACAGGATCAGGAGAGCATTTGGACAGTACGAAGACCTGCTCTCAATCGTGAAAAGCAGAAAGCTGAAGTGGTACGGTCACGTGTCAAGAGGCAGTGGGCTGGCCAATACCATCCTGCAAGGTACCGTGCCAGGTGGGAGAAGGAGAGGCAGGCAGAGAAAGAGGTGGGAAGACAACATCAAAGAGTGGACAGGCTTGACCTTTGCTGACTCACAGCGAGCCACAGGATAGAGATCGATGGAGGAAGATTGTCCGAAAGTCATCAGTCATCAGTGGTGCCTCAACAACCCATCTCAGGGTTAAGAGACTGAACTGAACTGAGTGAGTGAGTGTGTGTGTGTGTGTGTGTGTGTGTGTGTGTGTGTGTGTGTGTGTGTGTGTGTGTGTGTGTGTGTGTGTGTGTGAGTGTGTGTGTTCAAGTGAATTCAAGTGTATGTTTGAGTGTGAGTGTGTGTTTTTGAGTGTGTGTTTTTGAGTGTGTGTGTGTGTGTGTGTTAGTAGGCTACCCACCATTTCCTTTATAAATCCTCTAGTTTTATCTTCTATATGGAATGCTGGAGCACATTCCTAAAGTCATCAGTCCAAATAGCAATTGATTAGGTAAAATTCACACCCATCTGAATCTATAGAAAATCACTGTGTTTCATCTGCATTTTCCGCAGGAACAGATCCAGAATGAAATCACTGCCCCAACACCCCAACATTGTGGAGATGCTGGGGCTCTTTGTGGACAGCATGCCTGACTTTGTGAGGACCGACGGAGTGGACCGCTATCCCGCAGCCCTCCCCAGGCGCCTGCACCAGGAGGGATTTGGACGAAACATGACCATGTTCCTCGTCATGAAGAGGTAAGGGGAGAAAGTGTTCCTCGTCATGAAGAGGTAAGGGGAGAAAGTGTTCCTCATCATGAAGAGGTAAGAGGAGAAAGAATTTGAGTCATTCTTGAAAATGCTTAGTCTGACGGTACATGTGCTGCCAAAAATTCTGTCAGAAGTAGTTAAAGTTGTTACTGTACCACACCCCCCCCCCCCCCAAAAAAAAGAAAAAAGGAATGCCATTGCAATGATGAATGTTATGGGGGATAAATAAGACAATTTGGGGCAGGTGTGTCACTAGACACTCGTTAAAATCAAACCAAAAAAGAGTTACTTTTCTCCATTTAATCTGATGTTATTTTGTGTGTAGCAGTGGTTCGTTCAATGATTGTAATGAAATTGACAAATACACCTGTCCCCCAATATTATGTTATGTCTGTATAGCAGACCTGTTTACTCTCCCGATTTTAGCGGGAGACTCCCGATTTCAGACCCTATCTCCCGACCTCCCGCTAGCTTCGTAAATCTCCCGATTTTTTTTCCACCGATCTCCCGAAAATGAAAAATTTTGAAAGGTTTATTTCGTTTCCGAAGCATTTACATGACGATCCGAACTTTCTACCGCGCCACTGAAGGTCATTCCGCAGATCTGCAGTACAATTTTTTTGATTGGTTGAGTCAGGACCTTCGTCCAATCGAGAGCCAGTTTACAACCTGGAATAGCCGCCATTTTGCTTGACCGATCTCAATGATGATGGCGTCCATTGAAAAGTCAAAGAGAAAGACTCGCGAAACCGATTCTGAATCCGACAGTGAGCGTGACACAGAGGATGAGAACAGAAAGTCCACTCTTGTCAGAAGGAGAAAGAGAGCAAAGTACAGCGTAAAGTGGAAGGCTGAGTGGAAATCGGAATTCCCGGCATTTCGCCCATCGTCGAAATCGAAATCACACGCGTTTTGCACGTTCTGCAAAAAAGACATCAACGTGAGCCACGGAGGCAAGAATGAGAGAGAGAGAGAGAGAGAGAGAGAGAGAGAGAGAGAGAGAGAGAGAGAGAGAGAGAGAGAGAGAGAGAGAGGGAGAGAGAGAGAGAGAGAACTTGTGTGCGCGCGCGAGAGAGAGAGAACTTGCGAGAGAGAGAGAGAGATAGAGAAGCGCACGCGAGAGAGACAGAGCGAGAGAAAGAGAGCGCGCGCGCGCGAGAGAGAGAGAGAAAGCGCGCGCGCGGGAGAGAGAGAGAGAGAGAGAATTTGACTTTTCGCCTCCCTGATCAGAGATGAGACTTATCGGCGTTTCAGCTGATTTCTGAGTTTTTTTATTCCACTTTCAGCTGATTTTTATTCAATTGTTATGCAGTTCGTGACCTGGGATGGTACACATATCTAAAAATAAAAATCTCCCGCTTTTTATTGAAATCTCCCGATTTTTGAGTCGCCATCTCCCTATTGTGCACAACTTAAGGTAAACAGGTCTGGTATAGTGTATAGTGGATTTGATATGTAACACATCTCCAGAAGCAATTTGTCTGCAAAGAAAGCGTGCAAAACTCTTATTAGAGGGTACTAAGCTTGCCATGTTATTCCTGACATTTGGTGTTGCACTCTTTTGGGTAAGGATAAATTTTGTTACGGCATAAGTGTAGTGAGGAAATATGTAGATAAGAAACAAAACAATGTATATTGTGTAATAGTACTAATATGATGAGGTAACTAACTTTGTGTTTTCTGCAAAATTTTACCAAACTTGAAAGTTTGCCATAGAAATAAGTCGTGATGTCACTTTGTCACAAATTTTAAACTGTGCTTGGTATGAAAAAAATATATGTTAAAAAAGTTATGAAGTTTCCAATAACTCTAATCCCTCCATGTTGAAAAACATTTACAAACATGTGCACTTAAACCAAGAAACTTTTTTTAATTTCACTTTCTTCTTCTCCTATGCAGTTTTCTTTTTTCTCAGATCACATACTGTGGGCACCTTTTGAGAACGGCTCATTTGTTGTCTGCTGTTGACATTTCTAGTCCATCCCTCACTACTAAAGCAGCATGATTTATCTCTTACCTTGTCATCGTTCGCAGTTTGTTTACATTGGCCCTTGTTGGATTCCCTGGAAAGTGTTTCTTGCACCCCAGTTGCCTTGTGGTGCTCTGCATAGTACTCGCTCCACTCCAGTGTGTGTGTGTGTGTCTGTCTGTCTGTCTGTGTGTGTGTGTGTCTGTCTGTGTGTGTGTGTGTGTGTGTGTCTGTCTGTGTGTGTGTGTGTCTGTCTGTGTGTGTGTGTGTGTGTCTGTCTGTCTGTCTGTGTGTGTGTGTGTGTGTTTGTCTCTATGCGTGTGTCTGTGTATGTGTGTGTGTGTGTGTGTGTCTGTCTGTGTGTGTGTGTGTGTGTCTGTCTGTGTGTGTGTGTGTGTGTGTTTGTATGTGTGTGTGTGTCTGTGCATGTGTGTCTGTGTGTGTGTGTGTGTCTGTGCATGTGTGTCTGTGTGTGTGTGTGTGTGTGTGTGTGTTTGTCTCTATGTGTATGTGTGTGTCTGTGTATGTGTGTGTGTCTGTCTGTCTGTCTGTCTGTGTGTGTGTGTGTGTGTGTGTGTGTTTGTGTGTTTGGGTCTGTGTGTATGTATGTGTCTGTATGTGTGTCTGTGTGTGTGTGTGTGTATATCTGTGTGTGTGTGTGTGTGTGTTGTGTGTGTCTCTGTGTGTGTGTGTGTGTCTGTGTTTGTGTGTGTTTGAGTGTGTGTGTCTGAGTGTGTGTTTCTCTTTGTGCGTGTGTGTGTGTTTAGTGTGTGTGTGTATGTGTGTGTATGTGTCTGTGTGTGTGTGTGTGTTTCTCTGTGTGCATGTTTGTTTGTGTGTGTGTGTGTGTGTTTCTCTGTGTGTGTGTTTGGTTGTGTGTGTGTGTGTGTGTGTGTGTGTGTGTCTATGTGTGTGTGAGTGTGTGTGTGTGTGTGTGTGTGTGTGTGTGTGTACTCTGGACTGCAGCTTGAATGATTGGGGGGTTGAAAATCATATTTCCACAGGGACTTCAAATGTCCCACCCAATACCAAACTTTCTTTTGAAGTTGTTTCAATGTTATGTGCTTGAACTGGTTTGCTTTAAATCCAGAATTGATGTCATGCACTAGTACATGAAGATGCCTCCTATGATTCTCACAAAGAGGAAACTGTTTCTGCCATGTGGGCTTTTGCTGAATACACTGGTCAGCTGAGTTTTCTTGGTCTGTTGTGGTGCAGATGCAGAAATCATCGTCACAGCTAGAATTGTGGTTGCTCTGTATTCTAATGTAAGAAATCTGATTTGGGCATGATGCAATTGAAATATTCTGTAATATTGAATGGTTGTATCAACCCATCCAAACTAGTGAGTTCTAGTTTAGTGGTGCGAGTGTTTGCAGGCAGTAGTGATGAGCACTAGGATGGATGGATGGATGGTGTTCCACGGCCCATCGACCTTTGAAGGTCATTTAAGGCCACTAAGCACGAAAATCACTAGAGCAGTTTAGAGTAAACGCAATTCAAGTCACGGTGTCCCTAGTTATTCGCCTCTTACGAATCACGTAGGGAGACGCGGTGGGTCAATTCTTACCCTGAACCCACAGGGGGACGCTAGCACTAGCAGTGTCCAAAACTGCATGGATTTTGGACTGCATCATTAAATGACGTGCATAAGGTTAGTATGAAGTGACTAAATGATCAAATTTAACCCTAACTTTTAAACTGATCTTTGCATGTATGATGGGCACCCTCAGTGCTTTGCGCCTGCGCAAACATCGCCATTTTACTTCTTGTGCGTGTGTGCTACGCCTATTTCTTAAAGGCTACTCCAAAAAGCTCTGGATGCTACTCTTTGGCATGATGGTGGGTTGGCAGCTCTGCATGCATGCACTGATAGCCAATGATAACACCATCTAGGTTTCCTCCATTTGGTGTATGATTGTATCTCTACTCTGTTTTGAATCAGGATGAAGTAATGATGGGGCTCCTACCAGTGGTCCTTGAACCTTTACTGTGCTATACAGTGTCAACTTTACCACCAGTTTATTTGTCATGCTCAGGTGAATAAACTTTCCTAATGCACATGAATATGATTTATCATATCATTGTGAGACATGGAAGCTAGGGATATGCAGTCGGCCTCACTGGGTGGCAAAATACCTGATGGCAACCTACCTGGTGGCAAACTAAATGGCTGTGGCTGACCAGTGATTGGCAAAGTAGTAGCTGGCTAACTAGTAGCTGGCAAGTCAGTGATGGGCTAACTTATGGCTGGCAACCTAGTAACTGGCTAACTAGTGGCTGGTTAACTTGAGGTATACACGTTTCCTTGAAAATGGGAAAAGTCCTTGAATTTTATAATGTAAATTCCAGGTTTGGAAATGTTTGGGATTTTTTTTTTCACTTTCTTTTAACCTAAGGTCTAGGAAAAGTCCTGGAAAATGTATACAAGCCTTTAAGATATGTACAATTAGTGTTGATTAAATTTCAAGGTAAAATAATCTTTAAAAGTCGTATATTCAAGGTCAAAGCTAGAGCAAATTGCTAACGATTTCAGTTTGAAAGCTGGAAAGGTACTGAAAAATGTGTATGGTTAGGGTAAAGTTTGGGAAATGTCCTTGAATTTTATTATCAAAAACCTGTATGAACCTTGCTAACTTTAAGTCGACAAATTTCTAGCTGGCTAACCAGTGGCTGGAAAACTAGTGGTTGGTAAAGTAGAGGCTGGCTAACCAGTGGTTTGCTAACCAGATTGCTGGCTAAAGGTCCCACAGGCATCAACTCCTTGGTATTTTTGCCCAGGGCAGTTGTTGTTGTTGTTGTTGTTGTTGTACAGACTCCCTGCCTGTACTCCTGAAGATGTAACCTGGTCAGCTTCGAGTCAACCTCCGCTGGAGGTTAAAGATTTTCTGCAGAGTGTGCTTGGTCTGCTGTTTGTCCTGAGAGAGTACATGTAAATCATGAGAGGCTGTGGAGAGGGCCGAGACTGCCAGGCACTCCCAGTGGAGGACAGGTGCTAAGCCACATCAACCATTCCGTGTTCCATTTCCTGGAGCTGCTGGGAAGCTAGGCTTCACTCACAACACAGATCACCAGGCTGCTGCATGACACAGCTGTATCGGTGTGGTTCTGCTGTACGAGCCTGCACCCAAGTGGGCCTAGAGTGGCTCACAATGCTAGGGGATGCCCATGGCTGGGCTACTGGAGTGGGCCCTGAAAGTTCCATGCTCTTGGGTTCCACCTGAGGGAAGGGCTCTGTGCTCAAGCCGTCATATTTTAAGTGTTTTTACAAGGATCATTGTAGCCAACACGGCAACAGCTTAATGGAGTGGCAGTGACTGCCTGGTTTTGCCTTTCCTTGCCCCGTCTATCTATCCCCTCTCTGTTGAGAGTTTAGGGGCACTTAGTAACAAGGATTTATCCAGCCTCCTCCATCACTGACATCCTTTCACAGAGCTCTGGGATTTTGCGCAACGTTCCCCCCACCCACCCCCATCTGTACCTCAGTATGCCATGTCTTCTCTCTTGCATTGTGGTTTTCATGAAGCTGTGCAGTAGCAAACACGCGTGCACTATTTCTCTCTGGAGCAGGGCATGAATGCAGCCACAGGGCTCTCTAAAAATGAACATGTTGACAGAGAGTTTAGTCATGTGAGCTAAGTGTTCGTAAGATGTTAGTCCAGTACTTCTCTTCCACTGTGGGTTAGGGATAGAAGAATTGACCCACCGCAGGCTTGTTCAGGAGTACGAAGTGCTGCATTAGCGCTTCATGTTGGCAATTGAGCGCTCTTTGCCTCTCTTGAACACCTACAGATGTAGTGCAGCGCTTCACTTGTTAAAGGACGGTAAATCTTCTGCGCCGCATGTTGTGTTGCTAGACACTAAAGACAGTGTTTTCTTTGCCACAGACATCGTTTATGCACGTTTAAATGTATTCTGCATGAATAAAGTCCACTACTGTGTCATCCTTAATGCCATTACACATGCACACAGACCGCGTAGGGCAAAAAATAAAGCCTGTTCCAGTCCCAAAATGATGTGTCTGAGGGTTATTTTACGTATCAATGGCCAGTGCGAGATCGAAGACGGCATTTTGAAAATCATGTGAATCACCTCGAATGTATGCTGTTCTGTGATGCACAGCGCTACACAGCGCTGAGTGAATCATGCCTCAAAATTGCTGTTCAGGAGTGAAACATGTGCAGCGCTTTGCAGCGCTGCGCCTCCTGAACAAGCCTCGCGTCTACCTACACGATTAATCAGAGGTGAATTTTAATGAGGACTTCATGACCAAACTTTCTCTTACTCTGCCAGTTCTTGTGATGGTTCATGACCAGTGGCCTTCCATAGCCCACAACGGCTGAAATACCGTAAAACTTCATCTATCCGTCCATTCAACCAGTTCTTCCCACTTATATAACTATTTATAGGAATCATTCTAATTCCAAAGGTTTTAATCTAAGCAGAGATTATCTTTCATGTATTTACTTCTTAATGCGTGCATTATCTTTCATCCAGTTTCATGCTCCTTCACTATTCAGTATTGCTTTGTGTCTGCAGGTGATCCGTGGCTGGCTGTGGGGGATTTTGGGTGCTGCCTGGCTGAGGGAGACCTGGTTGTTCCTTACAACACTGGAGAGGTCAGCAAGGGAGGCAATGCAGCTCTCATGGCTCCAGAGGTAGGGCAGCAGTTGGGCAGACGGACCACTGAAAGTCTCTTCCTTTTGAAACTGATGCTGTTCCAGTGTTAAGAGACTGAAGTATCAATCAGAAAGTTTTAACAATCATTCATATGCTTACTACTTGTAGTTGTGGAAAGAACATTTCCTTCTGTTAATTGTTCTCTAGTAATTTCCACTTAATTACAGCATATGCCCCATTCTGTGATTAAACAAAAAAAGAAAGTTTTACATCTGCACCTCCATCCTGACTGGTGTTTTCCTAATTTTACAGATAGCCACAGCAGAGCCCGGCTGGGGCAAGACCTTGGACTACCGTCGCTCTGATCTCTGGGCAGCAGGGGCCCTGGCCTATGAGATCCTGGGGGGCAGGAATCCCTTCTATCATGGGGGGCTCTCTGGAGGGACAGGGCGTCTGGACAGCCGCACCTTCACCAGAGAGCAGCTGCCCCCCCTTCCCCCCAACACTCCCCCCGTGATGGCCAGGCTGGTGTTCGCCATGCTAGAGAAAGATCCAGAAAAGGTGGGCTGTCCCTGCCTTCTGCCTCCCCAGTGCTGTTGTGCCTTCCCACTCTTTCTTCACATGCAGTATCCCACTCTGCCTTTCTGTGCACCCTTTGCCATTCCCAAACTGACCTCGCTGTCGGCTTTGACTCACTGCACCTTCTCCAGTTTCCCTTCTCATCTCTGAAGTTGTCGTTACAGAGACAATTATGGCCTGTCATTGGGTAGTGAGGCCTGATGTTCCACACTTGATGAGAAATTCACACATAGCAGTGAGTCTGAATAGAAAAGCTCCTACCTTCCCTGGGTGGCAAAGGGCGGAATGGGAGAAATGGCCAGAGGGGAGAATGGCATTAAAGGGCATGATCAACTTTTCTGCTCTGTTCCACTACTCCACTGATTTTCAATTTGCCACTGATGTCCCCCACACCTCTATGTTCTGTTACCCCTGTATTGATAGGCCTCTCCACCATTTACCCTCCCTCCATCCCACCTTCTCCCACCACACATCCACACTGCTGTCCCCCACACCTCTATGTTCTGTTACCCCTGTATTGATAGGCCTCTCCACCATTTAAGGGGAGACACGGCAGTGGAAATTGATAATTTGGGTTTACTTTGTCGATTTTGAAAACTTGCCGATTTTGCACTCTGTGACCTCTCTACATATGGACCCGATGTTGCTTTAGTGTGAAAACGAACTCTTTATGGGCTAAATTCAGCAATAAAACATACCACCCACCTATCAAACGAGTCTTCTTGTGCAATATTTCGTCAAAATTTGCAATGTTTGGGTCTTGGCAACGGGCCTAAATTTTGAATGAACCCTTGCAAGTTAGGTATCGCTGGAAAGCGGCACATTTCGTCTACAAATTGCAAGGGACGTAACTCTTCTAGACTTCTTCTCCATAGAGCTACATGGCAGCAACGAAGAGGCAGATTGTATGAGATCTGGTCAGCTGACGCGAATGGACCAATCGGAGAGCTGGAATCGCTACCACAATGCAATGCGGCTTAGAGACAAAATGGCTTCCACATGCGCTGTTGCATTGTCAGTTTAAATACATTTTGCCATGCCTGGACGAAAATCGCACACTGTAGGTGCTTTTAAACTCACGAAAAGCAAGAAAAGAAAGGAACAACTGTCAGCTGCACGAGCTGTGAAGGGAAGAAAGCCTTGTGATGTGGAATCGACGTCAGCCACGTGTGCGAACGCACTATGAGCGACTGCTACATCGTCATCGGCGGAACCAGTCCCATCTACATCGGCTGCTGAACCACTAGCGTCAAGTTCCAGCTACAGCACACCAGCCCCCTCTACATCTGCTGATGATCCGGCACCATCCTCATCGCGATTGAAATTGGAGAGATTTCGAGAGGAGTATGACATGCCCAGTGCAGCCGACCGAGTGTGGATTCTGACAGAGATCGGTCAGCTCAATGAACTCTTTTCGGATGCAGTGTGTCCAAAGTGCTTCGAGAATCGTCTTTCAGTACGAGCTGGCACCCCTCTTGGATTTTCTCGGGAGATGACTATGATTTGTGGACGATGTAGAGAGGTAAGAAAATGATTTCTTCACCTCGCATTGAAAAGAGGCAGGAGAAGAACGTGGGGTTTGAGGTGAACAGGCGTGCTGTGCTGCATTCCCATGAAATTGGTGGTGGGTATGCTGCCTTGCGAAAGTTTTGCACAGTTTTCGGTATGCCTCTTCTCCATGGCAAAACTTTTTCCAGCATTGACAGGAGAGTCTGTGATGCTCTTGCTGCATCAAGGGAAGCCACACTGGACATGACAGTGGACTTTGTGAAATGGCAACAGAGAGACCCATCATTCTGGCCAACACTCAGCAGAGGAGTTCAGTGAGGAAGACAGTGAGGATGACACAGCATGAGATGAAGATGATGGGATACCATGAATGATAGATCTATAGATGTGTTGTTCGATGGTACAGGGCAGAAACGAGGATTCACATCTCACAATGGTGTGGGTGTTGTGATTGATGTCCTCACAGGGTATGCTGTAGACTTCGAGGTGCTGTCAACATACTGCCACGTGTGCACCATGAACAAAGAAAAACTGAGGAAGATGACTGCAGCTGAGAGATGCAGGGGTGATGCAGAGTTTGAACATTGCTGCAAATGAGGTGACCCTGCTTCTGCTGCAGAAAGAAGATGCCAAGAGGAAGAGGAAGGCAGATAAAGCTGCAACTCTAGCTTTCCTAAACAAAAGACGTTCACACCGTGTTGAGCATCTGCATGACATTGCTGCTCAGGAGGATGAAGAGGGACCAATCTATGGCCCAGGCATGCTGGAAGACTCATAGAAGGTGACTGGGAAGCAGAAATTGGCTGTAAATTTGACTGAAAGTCCCTTTTCTGTGACATGGAACATTCCAAAAACTTTGTCGGCTGATTTCTCGGATTGTTGATTTTTCACGATGGTAGCTTCATGAGGAAATCAATAGAAAATTGTGTGTTTGTGCTAGTCACTTTCTGTTTTTTTCATTTTGTAGACAGATGAGTAGTCTGTGATATTACAATGAGAATTTTAAAGAAAAACATTTGGTAAATTTTGCATTTGCTGAAGATTTAAAAAAATTCAAGCCTTACACAAACAGAAAACATATAGTTAAAATTCTAGGTTGTAGAGGTTTTTTTTTACAAGATAGACAAGATGTCTTCATGTAATCTCATGAGCAACATTATTATATGCAAATTAAAATTTGTTTGAAGTTGATATGTAGTCTCTTGATTTTTTAACTGATTTCTTTAAAAATACATATTTTCCCCCATTTCCGTCATAAAACTATCATTATCCTCATAAGTACACCAGATACAGCCTTTATTTTAATTTTTTTTGTTTATTCCAAATGAACTAAATCAAAAATCAGCATCAAAATTGGAGAAAAAAAAATTGGTAAAAAATTTGTTCTGTAGCTGCCAGGTCTCCCCTTAACCTCCCTCCATCCTACCTTATCCCAAAACACATCCACAGTGCTGTTTGATTATCCACTACCACTCCATCCCCCTTCTACAGCTCTGTGTATTATCCACCCTCTCTAATTCCATCATCTTATTCCTCTTCCATTACCTTATTGATGATGTACTCATATGCTTTCAGAGATCACAGCATCTTGGTTTTCTATTTTATTTTCATTTACTGCTGTGTCTCGTTGTCTTTCCAAAAGAATCAGTTTACACAAGTTCTTCTAATTTTTCATCCATCACTCAAATCTTGCCAGTAACCATTTTCTTGCACTGCATGACTGCCAGCCCTCCTTCACCTTTGCCTTCACCTGTCTAACCTTGCCAGTCTCTGAGCTGGGAGAGACCGAACTGAGTTTCCAACCTCCCTTCCCTTCTCCACAGCGCCCATCAGCAGATGTAGCTGCCACAGTCCTCCAGCTGTACCTGGCCGGCTGCCCGTGGCTGCAGGGTCAAGGACAGGTCAAGGTCACAGAGTCCCAGCTTCTGTCCTGGACAGTGACGCATGCCGCCTGCCTGGCACTGCAGCCTGTCCAAGAGGGAACCAGGAGCCTCCTGACCCAGTCCCTGCTGTCGCGCCTGTCCTACTCCAGCCTGAAAGGGACTGCCAGGTTTCTCCAGGGAAACTGACCGGAACAGAATGTCAGCAACGGCCATGGAGTGTGGAAATTAGAGCAAGGAGGTTGAAGGTCTGCTGGAAATGTTGATTCGATGTGGAAATGGAACCATCGGGACATCATCACAGGATGAAGAAAACCAATGGTAATGTCAATTGCATAAGTTATTTTGCTGTGTTTGGATAGACACATACATATAATTATTAGCTTGCTGTGAATGAAAACACAATTAAGCAGGACTGAGGAAAATCTGCTTCTAGCATGGTGACATTGCAATTGTTTTCAATATTCTCTTTTCCCAATGTCTCTGTGGAAACAGAATATTCTGAAAATGTTAAAAGGGGGAAATTGTATATTGTTGGGCGTGGGAATATAACAATGAGATGCCAAAGGGATTTCAAGGAATGTGGCTAGATTATGGTTCATATAATATTTCGGATGGGATATTTTGTTTATATGATTTGTCTGAGGATGTTAGCAAGGCATTCCTCAGCATGCACCATTGAAAATGCATATTAATGGCATATTGGCTTGCGAAGCTGGTACCCTTGTGAACTTAAGTCTTTCAGAATTTCTTTTGAATAAATGACATTTTGCTGCAATTGGTGTTTGCATATTCTTTGGAGGCAGTACTTTTATTTGGGTCTTTTACTGTGACAGTGTTTTGGATTATTTAGTTTTCCTTTTTTCTTTCACCCAAGTAAATGTGTACAGGGCTGAAATTTTAGCCAGATTTTCTGCACTGCAGTCCCACTATAAAACTCACCTCCATCAAGCCACCTGGAAACTTGAGCACCTCACAACAGGAACAGTTTGTGGCAACTGCTGAATGGGAAATTTGGCAGAGATGTTGATGCTGGTACACTAGCAGGATTGGGTAAAATGTTTGCTGTGCTTTGTATCTAGCCTCAGGGGCAGAGCCCAGCACTTCTAGGAAATACATGAGAACTACATACTGCTGGATGGCCTCCTCATCGGCTGGGACCCCTGGCTGCAGAGCTTCTGGGGCCTACTCCGTAGCTGAACCAGGAGCAGCCCCAAACAGCCAGTCTGGCCACCAAGGGGTATCAGGTCATTGGTCAGTCAACCTGACCTTTCCCTGGTCTTCCAGATCCACAGGGACGCAGACTCGGCCACCCTCTGCAGTTCCCCGGGACCCTACCGACCTCGTGGGACCAGGCACCCAGTCCTGGCAGGAAACGGGTGATGGACCCTGCCACAAAACCTCTGCACCCAACCTTGACTGGCATTGTCTGACAACCTCCCTCATCCTTTAGATTGAATGGATTGTTTATCATCCAAGTACACAGTGTATTTCCTTTGGTGAATTAAATAGAAGAGGCACAATTGTGATGTTACTAACAATCCAGTACTTAAGTCTCCTCTGTTCATCAATTTTAGGATATTTAAACAAACCAAGATCTTTCCCGTCCCAGGGATGGAACCACAGCACTGCGCCTCGCACATCTTCCAACCCCAAGCCATGCTCTCCATCTCCATCAATTTTAGATTTGCTCCATATGGAACAAATAGAAAACTGTTTTGCACTCTTTTTTTTCCACACAGAAAATTGTTAGGCATTTTGATGAAAGGTTGATGCATGCCTTTTGAGAAGAAAACGTTTAATAGTAAGGATTTTCATAGGCATCCTACACACTTGGCAAGAAAATGGGCAAACTCAGAGTATGGATGAGAGCTTCTACAGATCAAAAATATTAATAGATGTACATGTTAAAATCCTCAACTGAACCTTGGAATGTTCACCTTTCAACCTTCAAACCCCACCTCGCATTCAGATTTGAATTCATGGCAGTTATATCTTTTCCAAGCTGTATCTCCACCAAACACATGACTGCTGTTTTGTGGAAGAAGAAAACCAAATAACAGAGCCTCTCGGCATAGTAAAGAACCTGAGCGATGGTCGTGGACGTCTGAAGACCTCCACATAATGGACACCACACTCTGTTCTTGAGGGTAAGAATGGACCCATCGCATGTCCCTGTGTGATCCCCCTGTGGGTTCAGGGTAAGAGTTGACCCACCGTGTCTCTCTACGCAATTCGTAAGAGGCGAATGACTAAGGACACCATGACTTGCTTTACGTTTACTCTAAACTGCTCTAGTGATTTTTGTGCTTAATGACCGGAAACAACCCCCCCCCCCCCCTCAACAGAATTTTTTTTTTCAGTAACAAAATCTACTGCCTGAAACTGGTAATTATCATCATCAGAATGCACCAGATTGCACCATTTTGCAGCCTTCTCCCCCCCCCCCCCCCCCCCCCCTCCCCCGCTTTGCGGTGTTGGTTTAGCGCTTTGCGCCTTCATAGCCTTCCCCCCCCCCCCCCCCCGTTCCTAAAAAAAAGTTTGGAACCCCCCCCTAAAAATGGTATTCATTCCACTTTTGACGGAAAACAAAGCACTTTGGTCAGGCTATAGATATGTGGGAAATGGTCCTTGTTCAATGGAAAGCCATAGCGAAAACTTGCTTCACTTTCATGCTGACAGGGGAAATTTTTAATCGAATGGCTGAATGTTGCTATCTAATCAGCAAGAGCTGTACTTTTCTGAAAGTATATGAAGTTCTACAAGCAGTTCAAATTATTTTCATGCGTTTTTCATTTTCCAGAGGGTCCTGTAAAAATCATACACTTTCATTAGATCACAGTATAGTAGTCGTATCAGCTGTGCAAGAAAATCATTTAATCCTGATATTTTACACTGATTCACTCATTCACTGAATAAGGCCTCAAGGATGTACGCTGTTCTGTGCAAGATGAGGTGGAGATTTGTTTGATTTCAAAGACAAAAGACGTCTAACGCACCCACATCCCTCTGAAACAAATTATTATGAAAGAAACGTACCTCGTTTGATGCAAGCATCGTCAAAGTGTCGACGGCAGATCTTGGCCATGTCTGGGTTGAATGCTTTGCCCACTCGATCAATTTTAGCAAAGATGGCTGATCTCCATTTGTCTTTCGCTTCACAGACACCTTTTCTTGGAATTCCAACAAAAGAAAGTCTCCTGCATGCCACTGATGATACCTTACAATGAACAACACAACACTTGGCTCCATCTGAAGTACAGTTCGCCTTCCTTGATAATGGTTTAGGAACCACGGCAGCTCTTGTATCACTGTCATTAATGTCACTCATTTTGCAACACACTGTGGTTGATTCTGGAAGTAACTAGGCGTTTCAGAAATGGCTGACAACAAAACTAAACACACGGTTACAAACTAGACACATTCTCCCACCGACTAATGCGGAGAAAAAATTATGATGGCTAAAACTAAGACACAAAAATCGTGATTTTCGCCAGGTGTTTACACTAACAAAGGCATCCGCCATTGAAAGCGGAGCAACCGGAAGTGCAATCAGAACAATATGGAAAACGAGGCCATTGGCGAACTTATTTCTCTACATGCCACAGTCAGCAATCCATTCTTATTGGATCCTAGCTGGAACACACTGATATTTGGACAGATCTCTACATCCTATTCTCACCCTCTTACATCTACTCTGTGCGTCGAAATTGAGCAACCATCTCAAACAGAGATACCATATTAATTTGGATATCTCGAATATGGGTCACATGCAATAATTGACGCAGCGACAGCATCGCGGACGCAGTGGCTGTGCGGGCGACGCGACCTCTCTCGGCTCTTTCAGGAGAACAAACTACTCGGTTAATTGAACTAATTCAAGAGCATGAACCGCTTCGAAACGTCTGCCATCAGTCGTATCGCAATGGTCGCAAGAAGAGTTGGAATAATAACATAATCATCGCTGGTATCGCAATCCACGATGAATAAACGGAGAATAAGGGCCCGTTTGTTAATAGAATCTCGAGATTCTCCCTCGATGGTTAGTCGAGGGAGAGCGAGACGCTCCCACATCTGAACAAACGGCCAATCATCAACTGGCAAGGCGGAAGTCCAAGAGAACAAATTCAACATGGCTGCATCCTGGCGCCAGAGTCGATGAAGAAGTTGCCGATAGACGAAATAACTGACGATACAGATATCACATCAGTTTTTCACTTCATAGAACACACCATGGTGTCATATCGAATATCACAGGAACTTTTTCAACGAAAAAAAAGCAACCGGTTTCTAGCGATTCTCTCGAGATTTTGCGCCTTGCAAAAGCGCCCATTGTATCGCGTGTGGCATAGGGAGCTTTTGTTGGGGGTAGAATCTCGCGAGAATTTCAAGGGCTAGGCGTTACCTACGTTTCTCGCTCTTTAGCCGTAGGTGGGTCTCGCTCGCCCTCGACTAGCCATTGAGGCGAGCCACTTATCTAACAAACGCACCCATACTCCGAGGCAAAACGTGCTTCCATGCAAAACACGCCGAAACCGCTTTTGGTTTTGCTTCGATGCAAAGCAGTGTTTTCCGTTTCACGTGTGGCTTGGCCTTAGGGCATTATCGACTTCATCTCAGTGGAGGACATGCGGACGTTGTACTCGGGACGTTGGACCTGTAATGTGCAACGCATTTAGCTTCCTACTACCAAAGATTATAGGTTACACAAAGATAGTTCATTAGCTAATGAGCGACTTTTTTGAAAATTATCTCCCTTGCCGCCGCTTGGCGGCGCGTCGGCTCTAAGGGGCTTGGTTGGTACACAGGACAAGTTCTTTCGCGTAGATTAGACCTGAGTGTTCGAGGTTTTTTAATTGTTTTCTTGCTGTCGCTTTCAAATCTGTTCACAGTACTAGGCTGGCTGGTTTACTTAGATGTGATTTTTTTTTATGCGTGCTAGCTGATATTAGGTTTAGAGCTTGAATTTTCAATGATATTACGCTTACAACTCCAGTGTTCGAACCAATGAAAACCACGGAAAGAGATGGTCGTTTCGTTCCTTGCATCTCATTGGCCAGCTTGTCATGAGGTCAGACTGATCACGCGCTGACCTCATGACAGTTGTAAGCGGAAAAAGCGAGTTGTAAGCGTAATATCATTGAAAATTCAAGCTTTAAACCTAATATCAGTTAGCACGCATTAAAAAAATCACATCTACGCTTACAACTCGCTTTTTCCGCTTACAACTGTCATGAGGTCAGCGCGTGATCAGTCTGACCTCATGACAAGCTGGCCAATGAGATGCAAGGAACGAAACGACCATCTCTTTCCGTGGTTTTCATTGGTTCGAACACTGGAGTTGTAAGCGTAATATCATTGAAAATTCAAGCTCTAAACCTAATATCAGCTAGCACGCATTAAAAAAAATCACATCTAAGTAAACCAGCCAGCCTAGTACTGTGAACAGATTTGAAAGCGACAGCAAGAAAACAATTAAAAAACCTCGAACACTCAGGTCTAATCTACGCGAAAGAACTTGTCCTGTGTACCAACCAAGCCCCTTAGAGCCGACGCGCCGCCAAGCGGCGGCAAGGGAGATAATTTTCAAAAAAGTCGCTCATTGTTATGAGGATCGAGACACGTTGCGCCCCAAGCGGCCAGGACTATGGGGAAGTAATCACACTGCTTGAATACATGTAAAAAGTGCTTGTTTGTCGACGCGTTTCTGATGCATTCCGATCATGTTTGTGAATACATTTACGGTGTAATGTGTAATAAAATGATTTGCTGCAATAATGGGGGTGTTTTGGCTTTGTTTTTTTGTAGCAGGCGTTGTGAAATCGAAATATTTGGTTCATCTAAATGGATGCTTCTGCGCATGCGCGTGAGCCTATAGTCCGTTTAAACATTGCTCTGTCAGTGGACGCTACTGACTTCGCACGCCCGGGGAGTTATGCCAAAGATCCGGCCGCGTTAAAGCATGAAAAAATATTAATTAGATTAAAAACTAATCGAAAATAGTCATATTAGACTGTTTTAACGTATACTTTCTGCACAAAACCCACAGAAGATAAGTAAACAAACCTCACCGGTCGTATGTACCTAGATGGCTAGCAGACGAATAATCTTTAGGCGCCTACACACGTTACGTTTTTCAAGCCGGTTTTGCTCCCGGTCCGGCTGACCGTGCGTGTAAAAACCGGGTTGACAGCCAGACACCGAGATTTCTTCTGACGGCGCAATCGAGCGATTTTTACTACGTGAAGCGAGGTCAGAATTTAGAGTTATGTCCCTTCGCCGCACTATGACAACGACGCTACCACGTGTAGCTGTATGCGTGTGATCTGCATTCGATTTGTAAAATATCTGGATCTGGATTAGGAGCTTTTACGACCTATTGACGCATTCAGCATACAGCTTTGATAAATTAATGCTGTTCATGGCTTACATTTTCTTTGGAAGGGTTTCTATTATCCCCAAAAATCAGCGTTTTCTGTGTGAACATGCACGCAACAAAAGCCGCTGACAGAGTTCGCGTGAAGCCTGAAGGTGCATTGACCCACGTTTCCAATTTTACAATGTAGGAGCTTTCACAACTTATTGATGCATTCAACATACAGCTTTGATAAATTAATGCTGTTCATGGCTTACATTTTATTTGGATGGGGTTTTAGTATCAATACAGCGTTTTCTGTGAGGAACGCGCAAAATAATTAGCAGTGGAGCCAGCCGTGGTGATCGACACATTCGTCGCTGTGTAGATGTGCATCGACCTGCATTGCGAATTGTAAAATGCAGAACTTTCACAACTTATTGATGCATTCAACATACAGCTTTGATAAAGTAATGCTGTTCATGGCTTACATTTTCTTTGGATGGGGTTTTAGTATCAATACAGCGTTTTCTGTGAGGAACATGCACGCAACGAAAGCCGTTGACAGATTTCGCATGAAGGTGCATTGACCCGCATTTCCTACTTTACAATATAGGAGCTTTCACAACTTATTGACGCATTCAACATACAGCTTTGATAAATGAATGATGTTCATGGCTTACCTTTTCTTTGGATTGGTTTGTAGTATCCCCAAATATACCTTTTCCTGACTGAAGCGACGACAGCGTCCGCCATTAAAATTGGCGACTAAGTCGCCACAACGCGAGATCTCGCGTTGCCGGGCATATGAACCAGTCCGGAGGGGTCGGGAAAATAGAGCCAGCCCTAGTCACAAGAACCGTGCCGGATTAGTCCATGGTTTCGATTTTTGACCGGATCGGCAGCAAAACCGGGGGACAACCGGGGTACATGTGTATGCGCCTTTAGTCTCCACTGACAGAGCAATGTTTAAACGGACTATAGGCTCACATTTCGATGAACCAAATATTTCGATTTCACAACGCCTGCTACAAAAAAACAAAGCCAAAACACCCCCATTATTGCAGCAAATCATTTTATTACACATTACATCGTAAATGTATTCACAAACATGATCGGAATGCATCAGAAACGCGTCGACAAACAAGCACTTTTTACATTATCTCAGCAGTGTGATTACTTCCCCATAGTCCTGGCCGCTTGGGGCGCTGCGTTCCGAGCGTCTTGTAACTCTATATAGCAAAAGCTCGGCATGAGCTATCTTTGTGTAACCTATAATCTTTGCTACTACTGCAGCCGTCTGCCTGGAAAGTGACGTCACAGAGCAAACAAGCAGCAGGCGGATAATTGCCTGTGAAATGCAGAACAGAAGTTCCGCTCTTATCAGGTAGTAAGCTGACAAACTGAGGCCTGGAAGTAGTCCCCATACGTGCCGATGTGATTTTGACACACTGGATCAAGGCCGGGTTGAACCACGAACAGACAAATCCAGTGGGCTCTTCCTGTCAGTGGCTTACTGTGGAGCCCACGTCTAGTGCTCGAAGGTAAGTTTGTTAGCGCAACTGTGCATGCAGGATCTTGCAGTAGCTGCAACCTGCTGCACCTAGACTGCATAATAGCCGCCACGCATGCAAGTCTAGCACTAGGAACTATAAAAAGGCTACACAGCCTACCTCATAGAATTTTTCAAGTTCAAGTTCAAGTTCAAAACGAGTGTGAAATTGCCAGCACGCTGTCGACCCCTAATAATTATGTTTTGTTTTGTCTTCCTGCATTCATGCAATACACATATGCCGTGTACATGTATGGCAAGGCAACGCATCGCCCTGGAGCGAGAAGCAGCTGCTGACTACTCGATCGATACGCAACACAACGTCACGAGACAGGCGCAGTAAAAGCTGTGCGTTGTAACAAACGCCTCACCTGCATGCATGTCATTCTGTTACGCCATAGATGATAGAGAATTGTATTGATCTCTGCATGGCGTCTACCAGAATTCATCTGTTAGGATCGACTGTCTCTGTCTTCGTAATGTCGAGGCGTGAGATATACAGAGATTCTCGATCCTAGCTTGCACTAGCTAGGACAGCGGAAAATCCGGAACGCCGTTTCGAAAAAGATTCATGAGTTCACTTGCCACACCACAGCAGACGAAGTCAACGGTGTACCATGGTCAGTAACTCTCCCACCTCCAAACGCTGTACTTCATTCTCTCGATCAGAACTCAATTCTAGAGAACTCAATCACCTGGAGGACTCATTTAGCACTACAGAATTGCAATGGGTTTCCCTTGTTCCACCCATACCACCACCCACCCACCTCTCTCTCTCTCTCTCTCTCTCTCTCTCTCTCTCTCTCT
>JAWQFJ010021959.1:95000-107500 GCA_034096865.1 Theodoxus fluviatilis
CTGACTTATTTTAATCGAAGCTTTGCTTGTGACATTTACTACTATCATGTATTGCATTAGAATATCGACTGCTGGCTTGTTTTAATCTTAGTGCAGCGTTGCGTGTGCCTTTTAATACTATGCCCTGCATTACAGTCATTACTTTTTGCAGGCCTAGCGTGTTCTTGATTTCAAAACTGAGTTCTCGTGTATGGCATGTTCTGGTTTAACCTTCATCGTATTTTATGCCATTTTTCTTACGATGCTATTTGTTTCGAATCAAGTTTGTCTCCATTTGAACTTGTCTTCGTTTTAATAAGACCAAGCACTTTGCCTCGCTTTTGTTGCAGTATCATTTGTGGGCAGTTCGTTTGTGGGGATGAGATTTTTATATAATCGTTATCACGGGTGATTTCTTTTTTCTAGGAGATTCGCCTATGGACGTGGAGAGACACATTCTGGTGTGAATAAAACTCAGGCATGGCCAGCAGACAGCAAGGCGGAGGTCAGAAAGGTCAACGCAAGCCTAAGATGGGTAGGAACGCTTCTCAAGAACGTGGACAGAACATTTTTGTGCAACAGTCGTAATACTTACTCCGACTTTGAGGGCAGAAGACAACTCCAAGAATGATTATTTAATCACTGGAATACTATTCATATCGAATTTTTTATTTGGATGAAACACCAACTGGTCCTGCAAAAAAAATTGTTCTTTTTCTTCTTTCATTCAGGATAAAAAAGGATACACACGAGAGTAGAAAACCATTTACATCATAATCATCATCATTATCAGCAGCAGCAGCAGCAGCAGCAGCAGCAGCAGCAACAACAACAATAACAACAACAGCAGCAGCATCAACATTATTTATCTTCACATCGAATTCTGAACGGTTCCAGGAGTGGGGAGGGTCTGGGGGATAGCGAAAGTGAACGCCGGACAGTGAGTCTGAAGAACTTAGTCGCTTGTGTGAAATTTACCCGTCCACGAAATCGAAAAGACGGAATTTAATGTGTGTGTGTGTGTGTGTGTGTGTGTGTGTGTGTGTGTGTGTGTGTGTGTGTGTGTGTGTGTGTGTGTGTGTGTGTCCCCGCGCGTGCGGGCGTAAGTGTATGTTAGTGTGTGTGTATGTGTGTAAACGACAGAGAGAGGTAGACAGACAGAGACAGACACAGATTGATTGATTGATTGATTGATTGATTGATTAAGCTTTATTTTTCCAGGGAAATTCATGAATTAGGCATAGCTGTCTGTCTTACATTCAACCATTGTTAAAACAAGCAAACTTGATCCCATCCCCCACCCCTACCCACCCACCCACCCTCTATCCCACACAAAATGTACACAATACTACTGGTTAAAATAAATTCATGGCAACGAAATACCACATTGAAAATAATCATGAAATGAATTTAGAATAAGATGAGAAATTATCTAGGATGACTGCACAAGAAAAGTGTGTAGTTTCAATTTAAATTCTGTAACGATTTAACTATATTAAGAGAATTGGGTAGTGTGTTCCACATAGTAGCCTCTGAGTAAGATAGGCTATGTTTAAACAAATTAATCCTAGGTTGTGGCTTTAAAAAGTAATGTACACGAAAATTTGAATGTTGGAATAAGTTTATCAAATAATCAAGCACATTACAATTATTATTTCTTTTCATTAAGACACATTAATTGAATTGCAAATGCTTATGAAAAGGCAAAACATAACGTTTTTTTCATTTTGTCATTTGTAGATAGTGAATTATCTTGTATCATAAGCTTAGAGGCTCTTCGACACCATGATTTCAACTTTTTGAAGTTAGCATCACTACAGCCATTTCAAATTGTTGACGCACAAGTAACGTGAGATAAGATATGAGCATGGAGGAAGATTTTGCAAGTTTGAATGTCAACAATATGTCTTAATTTGGAGAGAAGAAATTGATCAATTGACATTTTTTAACAAATATAATCAGTGTGTGTGATTGCCATCATAAATGATCATAAATTATTACACACAAGGTGTCAATGGAATGTTTAAAAATCCCGATTGGACTGAACTGACAAAGGCCTAAAGTCAATTTGATGTCTTTGCATAACATGTGATTCCATTATCGTCCAGTGACACCATTTTGTGATTCCTTATATTTCACCCACAGAACCAGTGTTGTTCTTTCACAGACCCTGGGCAAAAGAGGGCACCGGGCAGTAGCAAGGCGACAACGCCAGCCCCCTCTGGTGGTGGGGGAGCCCCAAAGCAGGGTGGCCAGGTCAGGAATACCGGGGGAGCTGGCAAGCCGCGGGGAGGGCAGAAGCCCAAGCTGCCCAGGACTGCATACCAGGGGACCTCCAGCCTCCCCGGTCAGTCCCCAGTGTCCGGCACTGGGCAGCACTCCCAGCAGGCACCCATGCCTTTCTCTTTCGGCAGTCATCCCCCACAGCACGGCTACCCCCCTCCCCAGCTTGCCTACAACCCTCCGTATGGGTATCTTCCTCCCCAGTCCACCAACACTCAGTATAGGTATCCTCCTCCCCAGGAAACCAGCCATCAGTACGGGTATCCCCATCCCCAGCCTACCTGCCCTCCTCAGTATGGACATCCCCAGCCGCAACCCAACTATCCTCTGCTGTATGCATACCCTCCTTCCCAACCGATCCATCCATCTCATCCACCACAACCTGGGTACCAGCCACCTCAGCTGAGCAGCTCTTCTGTCCTTGGACCTGCCCCTCTGCAGCAAAGGCAGCCCTCTGCCTCTGGCATCCCTCTGCTCCCTGACAAACCCGTCCACATGGGGGCCACCAGGGGAGGACAGAAGGGAAGAGGTCAAGGAAGGGGGGGCAGGAGGCGTGGGGCAGAGAATGTGGGCAGGGGAGGGAGGGGCCAGAGAAAGGGGGGTCGAGGGGGGTCCCAGGCGAAGGGGTCGGGGTTGACACGCTCGGACAGCTGGGCCAGCCAGACCTCTCAGGCTACCACAGACATGGCTTCCCTCTCCCTGGATGGAAGTGACGTGGAACGCGACCTGTCGGACACGGAGTCAATGGCAGGTTAGTGTCTGCTTACCTCCCTTGGCAGTGTGTGTGTGTGTGTGTGTGTGTGTGTGTGTGTGTGTGTGTGTATGTCTGTGCGTGTGCGTGTGTGTAAAAGAGAGAGAGAGAGAGAGAGGGTGGGGAGGGAGTTTTCGCCATATTGTTATTTTGGTTAGACTGGTTCTTCGGGGGGGGGGGGGGGGGGGGGGGGGGCAATGAATCCCCCTGGTAACCTTTTTGACTGCTTGGGATGAATACTGACCGAGTTTCTGGAGTATTCCCAGAAAGCCCAGTGGTCAAGGGTCCAGCTGATAAGAACGCATCGAACGGCTCTGACCGTAAGCTATGGCCGCAATTTGTCATGTGAGAGTTTTTGTTTCGTGTACAGCCTTTGAATACATTCAACTAGCCAGTCTACTCGCAGCTATTTTAGCTGGAATGTATATTTCCCTGTCCTTTACAGATGAGACTCCACAGTCCAGCACCGGGTACGTTCGCAGAGGTCTGGGGTACTCCTTCAGAGGCATGCGAGGCCAACAGTATCAGACGAGAAGGAATGGGCAAAAGGCACGCAATGTCCATGGTCATGGAGTATCACCAGGCCGTTCTCAGGCATCCGTCAGTGTTCCCACGGTAGCCCTGGACGAGTATGGCAACATCGTCACAGTTCCTGCCGACGCCCACCTCGGAGCCAAACGAGAGCGAGGCGCGATGGGAGGTGGGAGAGCGAGGGGAAGCAGGACGACCCGGGGGAGCGGAGGACCCAGCCTGGCTAGGAAAAGTGGCACTGGCGATGGGGAGAATGTCCCTGAACCCGTGGATCCCCTCGGGCAGGACGCGGCTGCTGCCTCTGACAACATAGCAAAGTCTAAGAGCGACGCTGCCGATGCGGATGTCAAGCGCGAGCAGAGGAGAAGGCAGAGACAGCGACGCCAGCAGAGGAAGCTCCTGCAAGCCCAGACCACCGCGAGTGGCGGGGACAAGCCAAGCCCCGTCAACATTGTCGTTTGCTCCAAAGATGATGAAGACGACGACGGAGAGGATGATGAAAGTGACGAGGAGGCTGCAGGAGACGACGTGGATCACGGTGAAGTGTCTGAATGCAACGACGACGATCAAACGGACGAGGATTCCAGTGATGGTCAAATTTCCGAGGACGACAGCGATGATGGTGGATACTACGTGCAGGTGAACAAGACGGTCTACAAGAAGGTCGTCCACAAAGCCTCAAAGCCATCTAGCAAATCCAGCCACATTAAGGTCACCACTATTCGACGGAAGACACAGTTCCGTCCGAAACTTGCAACCGGTCGGTCCTCTCCGCCCCTGCAGAAACCCAGGAAGACAGCATCCTTTGATCCTCCCCCAGAATGCACGTCCATCCCGAAGAAATCGTCTGCTTCATCTTTGAGCACCGCCTCCTCCACCCAGGATTTCACTGCCAAGGCAGGCAAGGCCGCCAGTGAACAGCCAGCTGCAGAGAGAGGGAGGAAATCGAGGAAGACATCTAATGAAAAGGAAGAGGGAGATGACGTTGAAATAGAACAACCAACTCCAGCTAAAATTGCTACGCAGCAGACCAACCCAGAAAAAAAGAAAAAGCCCAAGAAAACAGCCAAAGAGCAGAAGCAGAGCAAAGATGAGGAACAGCAAGAGGAGACAGCCCCAGCTGAAGCTTCTAGGGACCAAGGCTCCCGAGCGGCAGGGAGGGAGTCCAAGAAGACGGCAGCGGAAGGACGGCAGCAGGACGAGAGAGGCGGCGACAAAGAAAATCCAGCCGAGTATAAGAGGCTGGTACAGAGAGCCGACCAGATATTCCATCACGTCATCAAGTTCTTCCAGGGACGCGTCATGTCAGAGGAGGACCTGGGGAAGATGGTTAGGGAGTTCCCCGACTTCCTGTCTGTCGTCGATCGATTCAAAACCTCAAAGTTTCGCGTCTTTCGACGCGACGAGAAGGTAGGTTTCGACTTCTCTCGACTGTTTCATTATTTCCAAATATCTGCTCGCAAACACGGATACGTGTATTTCATGATACAATGTTTTCCCCTTCTGTTTCATCGTGTGCAACGACTTAATTAACGCTGTGGTTTTGCGCATGCGCTCTTCTCTGCGTTCAGGTGCTCTTCGTGACTGTCTACAACAAGATGGCGCGAGTGTGTCTGGACTACGTGTCCCCTCGGGGAGGCCAGGAGCAGTGCTGCAAGCCCGACTGCCCCTACTTCCACATCTGCAGGGACTTCCTCGTGGGTGAGGCGCGTCCCTCCCACTTTGCTACCAGGATGATGTGTAGTAGTCAAGCCATTGCGAGCAGGTGCAGAGTCACGCTACCTGGCCGCCTCCTCAAACCTGGCAATGTTTTGGCAACTACGCTGTTTCCATAGCAAATGTCGCGCTCGCAAGTCGCAGAACATGTTTTGGGCGTGTGTAGAGGTCTGGGGGTAGGTGCGTGTGTGTGTGTGTGGTGGGGGGGGGGGGGGGTGCGTGTGTTTGGAGGGGGGGGGGGGAGGAGTGTGTGGGATGTAGGGGGGGATTCGGGGGGGGGGGGTGCGCGTGTGTGTGTGGAGGGGGGGGGGATATGCGCGTGTGTGTGTGCACGTGTAGGGGTGTGGGTGCGTGTGTGAGGAATGGAGGTACGTGTGTATGTATGTATATCATTTTAAAGATAAGGATTTGGAGCAGTGGCTCGACCTGTTAGTTTTAGTGCAAGGTAATTAGGTGCCGTGGTTCAGTCATTGCTCGGGACTTGCCTGCTATTTGTATTTTCCATCCTTGCAATGAAATCTACGTCTACCCCCTTCAACAATACCGCATTAAGACGCACCTATGTGTTTCTCTACAGAGTCAAGGTATAAAACATTGCTGTTTCTGTGCCTGGGTGTTGACCCAGTCTGTGACCATCTCATATCGTACGTCTGTTAGGCTGGTCTTATTATTCTGTCAATCTGCTTTCCTGCCAGTGTGTCACGATGTATGACTGTCTCGCTTTCCCACTATATCCGTATGTGTGGGTCTTCGAGCGTGTGCGCGTGTGTGTGCGCGTGCGCGTGCGTCGATCTGTGTCTGTGTGTCCGTTTTTCTCTCCCTCTCTCTCAACATCTCCCTCACACACACACACACACACACGCGCACACACACACACACACACACACACACACACACACACACATGAGAGAGAGAGAGAGATAGACAGAGACAGAGACAGACACAGAGAGAGAGAGAGAGAGAGAGAGAGAGAGAGAGAGAGAGAGAGAGAGAGAGAGAGAGAGAGAGACAAAGAGAGAGACAGAGACAGAGAGAAAGATAGACGTTCCAGTTTCATCATTTTAGGGTAACAATAGGTTGGAGTGCGGAGACCTACAAACATGTTTGCTTCTTTATTTCTCTCGACACCTTGCTTGCACTACACGTATATTCGCTCTCACCTTCTTCCCCAGGGACATGCCCGTATGAGGAGGGCCGATGCAAATTTTCCCACCGCTTGGGGGACGAGACCAACAAGCAGCGGCGTCAGCATCGCGGCTTGGAGAGTCTGGGAGATGAGGACGTCCGAATAGTCCTGGCTTGCAGCTCTCCCAGACTGTGCAACAACTACTCCCTCCACCAGAGGTGCCCGGACTTCGCCTGTCCCTGCTTGCACTTCTGTCTACAGCACTTCCGCCGCCAATGCACTCTGGGTAGGACGGTGACTGGGGCTGAAATCTACCGTGTACTTTCGCATTAGTCTCGATGGTAGATTTATATGCTTTGTCTCCAGTCCACTCAGAGCAGTTGTAATACGTATGCAAAGGCCTCATACACACGCCATTGGGGTTGGGGGGGGGGGGGGGGGGGAGGGGAGAGATAGGAGAGAGAGAGAGAGAGAGAGAGAGAGAGAGAGAGAGAGAGAGAGAGAGAGAGAGAGAGAGATGGGGGAGGGGAATGGTTGGATAGATAGAAAGTCGAGCGGTCGGATACGAGCACAGAGACCTACGCACACACACACACATACATACATACATACATATATACATATCAAAATGACTTTATTCATCAGATTGGTACAATTACGGTACAAGATGAATTACACACATGGTGACTTGAAGTAATGAAGAGGTTATGAAAATACTGGATCACCAACAGAGTTCCCCCCGGGGGGTGGGGGGGGGGGGATAGGCATTGCGGAGACGCACAAGAGTTACCACTCTTCGCAAAGTACTAGGTGGATATTTGGAATCTAGGGCAGTCAAACATCATCAAAATAATATACCTTATCGCTCTCATCATCTCCCACACACACCCTACAGTCATCCTCATCATCACCTCACATACACATGTACACATCGAAAGGACTTTATTACTCAAAATTGGTACGTTTACAGTACATAATGCACTTGACACATAGTAGCTTGAAGACATGGGGAAGGGAGGGTGAGGGAGGGAGGGGAGGGAAGGGGGGAGGGGAGTGGATGGGTGGGAGGAGGGGGGAGGGGAGGCAAGGGGAAGGGGGATGGGAAGGGAGGGAAGGGGGGAAGGCGAGGGGAAAGGAGGGAGGGGAGGGGAAGGGGAGGGGAGTATACATTTACAAACACTGACTGCACCATCACAGGTCTACATGGTAAAAGGAAATATGAAACGAAATTACTGTTGCAGTATTAGTCATCATCAGCAATATCATAATCAACATCATCACCGCCATCATCAGTATCTTCAGCAGCATTACTACCATCATCACTGTCTCATCCATCATGAAAACCACTGACATCACTCTTGCCATACGCTCTCAAAACGCCGGCACCACCAGCACAAGCACCGCACCCGTCACTGACATTATCACCAGCGCCAAGAACGCCAGGAAAAGTCCCTGAATATATTCCCGTGCAATGGGAGAGCTCAATGTTTTTAGCCACTCGTACCTGTTGCATTTTCACCGGTCAGTCAGTTCAACCATAGGAGACATGTGTTGTCGCCCCTGAGCTAATTCCGAGTCTTGCATGCACCTCTACGCTACCGCTCTGCACCGCTGCTTCCATATGATGTTTGACCCTATCATAGCACTGATGGAACAGAAAGAGCTCACACCTCGGGCGCGTGATGCTGAAAGTCCACACAGCTTCAGTCCGCTCACAAACCTGGAGTGCACACTCCCTAGTGAGCCCACAACGAGCACTACTGTTTTGCAGCAGTATCCCAACTCGTTGATCTTTTGACAGAGTGGGAGATACTTATTGAATTTGTTCTGATAGCAGTCATCAGCAAATGCGTCGAAGGGCACAGATACTTCCACTATGAGACACGATTTTCTAGTGGAGTTGATGATGCACGCGTCGGGTCTAGTGTGCCGCACATCTACAAACACTTCGTTCCCTCCTTCAGCAAAGTGTGACGGAGTCACATGCTGATCACGGAGGACGGTTGCGCAGGGATTCGCCTCTGCCACGTTTCTCGTGACGATCTCGCTGACTCTGTTGTGTCGCTTCTGTATAGCTGTCTTGTTGTTTTTACAGCCGTTGATGATGTGGCTGACAGTCTCTGAGTGGAAACCGCATCTCGGGCATAGTTTGGGCCACGTTGCTGGGTCGTACAGATGCAGTAGGGTGTTGCATTCAAGGAGCTGTAGCCTGGCTTTCACTATGAATTTCACAAGGTTATCATTGATTCTTAGATTTACCAGATGTTGATTTGACAGCCTATGGTTGATGTTGTTTGTCCGGGCTATTCTACCTTGAGACTGTTTTTCCTTCCAGCACTCTAAGTTTTTGTCCAGTTCCATAAGCTTGAAACTTGTGAAGAATGCTGTAGGGTCTGTGAACGACAGCTCGATGTCATCGTCTGCCTTTGCAGTTAACACGTAGTTTCCGCCGGTGGTCTTGGTCAGGCGAATTCCCAGTCTACTACAAAGATCGTTAAGCTGGATCCAGTGCGATTTCTTCCAGTTGACTTTCGACGATTTTTTTAGCCTGTATTTTCCGTCTGTGCAGTATCCAGCGAAGTTGTTTTCATACATACATACATACATACATACATACATACATACATACATACATACATACATACATACATACATACATACATACATACATACATACATACATACATATCGAAACACTTTATTGCCAAAAATGATACAGAGATCAATGTGCAATTTGAAACACAAGCTCACTGGGACCCACCAGCCAAGACATGACCCCTTCTTGCCCATACTCTTCTGGAGCCAATCATTACTGACATGCTCAGGTACTTGGCAATACGTTTACTTCTTCTCCTGTCCAGCCCTGTCATGGCAAGTCCCGACACTACTCGTCTATGTACCATACCGAGGGAACCGATGACCAGCACAACGATTTTTGTCTCAAAACCTGCCTCGGTTAAAAGTGCACAGAGGGGTCTATATTTATCAAATTTGTGATGGTAGCATTGGTCGAGAAACGCATCAAATGGGTTGGAAATTTCTACAATTCTGGCTACAGACTGGGTACGGTCTAAAAAACACAAGTCTGGCTTGGAACTGTCTATCATATGTCCATTTACTGTGATGGTCTGATTCTGAAACAGTTCACAGTGTTCAGTGATGACATTGTTAACTAGCTCTTGTCGGACGATCTCAACACACCTGTCATGCCGCTCGGAGTACAGTCCCTTGAGACGTCTGCATCCGTTGAGTGCGTGTGAGTTCGTGTCCGTTGGAAAACCACATAGCTTACACTCCCTCTGGTAGGTCTCAGGGTAGTACACGTTGTTGACTGCGTTTGTTTCCAAGAGCTGCAGTCTTCCCTTGGCGATGAATCTCGTAATGTGGTCGCTTATCTTTGGGTTTGTCAGGTGACCGATGGAGTTGTTCATGTCAGCGTATGGCAGAGTTTCACGCTGCAATCTCCCTTGTTGATGCAGCTCCTGCCAGTGATGAAGTGTTCTGTCCACCTCACGTTGTTTCAACAGCGAGTAGAGGGTCTTTGGGCACGAGCATCTGAGGAAGATTTCTTCATCGTCAGGTGCTGGGGTGATGATGGCGTATAAGTCTCTGTGGATGTCATAGTCAAGATGTATCTTCAGTCTACAACAGAGCTCATGCAATTCGGTGAAATCAGATCGCGGCCAGTTTACCCTGCTTTTCTTCATGAGTTTATATGCGTCGCCTGTTTGGTACCCACCAAAGTTGTTCTCTTCGTCTTCAGTCAGGGGGATCTTCCTCTTGTTCATATGGAGAAACAAGCTATCTCTTGCAGAAGCTCGTACATGGGGGTCGTCACTGTTCAATACTGACAGGAGGAATGAAACACGCTTTGCATAGAACATGGTGCGGGGTCTGATTATACCTAGCCCGCCTTTCTTTCTGGGAGTGAAGATCTGAGCCCGAGTGGACGACGAGTTTAGTTTCAGCTGTTCACGAACAGAGTCAACAATCATGTTCTCAATTTCTTGCAATAGCTTCTCAGTGAAGTGAATATTTTCATACAGAAAATTCATTTTTGATGAAATCATGGGGTTGATGGCTTCGATTTTCTTGTTGACTGGCAGGGGCGATCGGGCAATTTTCAGTAGTGTTGTTTTTACCTCATTCTTAGTTTCTTCACGTTGTTTCTTCGCTGCAGTGCCGTCCAAGCTGATATGGAAGCCTAGGTATCTGTAGTCCTCTGATCGTCCGTGTTTTGGTACCGTTCCACCTTGTATTTGGAGGCTGATGTTTCTTGTGCTGTCTCGGCTGGCCCATACATACATACATACATACATACATACATACATACATACATACATACATACATACATACATACATACATACATACATACATACATACATACATACATACATACATACATACATACATACATACATACATACATACATACATACATACATACATACATACATACATCCAGCGAAGTTGTTTTCATACATACATGCATACATACATACATACATACATACATACATACATACATACATACATACATACATACATACATACATACATACATACATACATACATACATACATACATACATACATACATACATACATACATACATACATACATACATACATACATACATACATACATACATACATACATACATACGGCACCAAAATATTACTCATGTAAAATATGTTGCTCAACACTTGCACTACTTTGGTGAACTTGCATTGGTTTTGGGTATGTATTCCTTCATCCCTCTGTCCTGACAACGCAACTATATCGATGATTCAGTTCAGTTCAGTCTCTTAACCCTGAGATGGGTTGTTGAGGCATGTCATTCACATGGAAGTAGGTCACGCTCTACTTTTAAGGATAAACCACTATCTAGGCTATGGCACACCCGCCGCTATACGATGTGCAGCGCACTGACGTTTGCACCTGCCGGTCCCACAGCGAAGACAAAGCAGTTTGCACCAAAAAATATTCCAGCCACAAACACCACAGGCGACACGAACAGCAAAATTACTACAACGAGAACAGCACACATCGACATGTTATGACGAAAGCAACAATAGGATAATCAAAAGAATCACTCATTCAGGATAGAAACGCTTCAATCAATCAAAGTAGATTGACATGATGCTATAATCTTTCCTGTCCATAGATTTGAAAATGTTTCGTGGATAGATTTGGTGATTATCTTGCTAGCGAACCGCGCAACAAGAATGCATCAGACTGACCTCATTCCCAGGGGTGACGCAGATCCTTTAGATTTCCGCCCCACCCACCCCCAACCCCCAAACAAATTTTCATCCTAGTAATCATCGATTAGACAGAGTCTGGCATGTTGCGCTGTGGGCCACAATGAGAAGCTACAACATAAGCTCCAAGATCATCAAAGTCGTCGAACATCTCTATGACAGAGCGGCCAGCGCAGTCCTGTTCAATGGTACCACAGGCGAATGGTTCAGGACAACGAATGAAGTCAGACATGGCTGTCTACTCTCCCGCACACTCTTCAACCTCTTCCTCGAAAGGATAATGACTGATGCCCCAGCAGACCACGAAAGATCAATCAGCATCTGTGGCAGAAAGATCACCAACTTACGTTTTGCTGATGACATTGATGGATTAGCAGGAAGTGAAGAGGAGCTGACTAGTCTTGTCGAGCACCTGGACAAGGCCTCACAGGCATATGGCATGGAGATCAGCGCCGAGAAGACCAAGGTGATGACGAACAACCTCGGGGCTTCAAAATGGAAATCAAAGTGAAGGGCCAAAAACTGGAAGCTATGAACAACTTCAAATACCTGTGATCTGTTGTGACTGATGAAGGATCCAAACCAGAGATACTGTCCAGGATAGCACAAACAACAGCAGCATTGGCAAAGTTGAAGCCAATATGGCGTGACCGAAATATCACTCTCGCCTCGAAGATCAGGCTCATGCGCACGCTGGCCATCTCCGTATTCTTGTATGCATGCGAATCCTGAACACTCACATCTGAACTACAGAGACGGATGCAAGCCCTGGAAATGAGATGCTACCGCAAGATTCTGAATATCTCATGTAAAGACCATGTCACGAATGAGGAAGTCAGCAACAGGA
>JAWQFJ010021960.1:2500-11561 GCA_034096865.1 Theodoxus fluviatilis
GGATGCTGAGAAGACCTATGTGGACATTTTCCGCTACCTGCTCCGGACCTGTCATGGCCGCGTCATCACCCCCAGTCAGTTTGAAGCTGCGCAGGCCAAGTTCCCAGACTTCCTCTCCATCGTCACCAGATACGAGACCTCCAAGTTTCGCGTCTACAAGAAAAATGGAGAAGTAGGTGCTCTAGATCGTGATTATGTGGGTACTCATCTGATTGGTATTGCTGTCGTTGTCGTAGGTGTCATCGTCGTAGTCATTGTCATCGTCGTTGTTGTATTACTTGTGTAACGTTTAAAAAAAATTAATTTGCTTTAACCAAAAAACACTCATTTCAAGCAGTTACATCAAACTTGACTTGCTCATTCTCCATCCACCCCTGGTAATGTTCTTTATCAATGGCCTTACATAGTCTACAAAGACTGCTTGGTCGTCAACTCCATTCATTCATTCATTCATTCATCCATTTGTCATTCATTCGTACGTTCATTCTGCATTCATTCATGCTTTAATTCATTTGTTCGTTCATTCATTCATTCATTCATTGTTATCTACGATAGCTTGGGATGTTGCCTATGACTGTCTATAATTCTGCCTGTGCTTGCCCACCGTGCAGGCGGTGTGTGTGACGGCCTACCATAAGGATGCCCGAGTTTGCATCGACTACAACTCCACTGGGCGAGGAAAGAAGTCTGGAGGCTGCGACAAGGCGGACTGCCCCTTTTTCCATGTTTGCAAAGACTACATCTCAGGTACCTCTGCAGGGAGGGCGTATGCTGAATGTATGTGTGGGTATGCAAAGTGAATGCAAATCTTCTCCTTTATTTTCCACTGTAGATGAAAACTGAATGAGTACGCAAATTTCATTTCTGGTGTATGAAATGTAAGTTGACAGTTTAATCGCCTTATTTTCTTAATTACAACATTTTTGTGAGGCTTCTATGATGTAACGAAATCATTTGCATCAGATAATTAGGAGAGGATATTGACTAAACCAATGCATTGAATTTGGGCAAATGCGGAAAAGTTATGGTTGTTGGGACGACGTTAGGAATGTGGCGTGTAAACAACGCTACTAGGTATGCTAATTGTATGCAAATTTCACGCCTTGGTACACAGACGAAGCTGCTCATTTTCAGCCATCTTGGCTTTTCCTAAAGGAACATTAATTAGAGATTCCTGTACGTTAATTTCTTTTCCTAGTTATCAGACAGGCAGCATCAATAACTTTCTATAGATTTATTTTATTTCAAGTTTCTTCCAAGAGCAAATATTCATTCGGAACATTATCTGTTTCACGCGTCGGAGAAGTATTAGCCTCCCTATGCTCATTTTTATTTATCAACTTAGGTCACTCGTGATCAGAACATTCCTTCTTAATCTGAACCATTAGTGCTCTTTGTTCATTCATTCATTCATTCATTCATTCATTTATTCATTTATTCATTTATTCGTTCATTCAGCTAATTGTTTATTCATACTTTCAATTCTCCTTTCACCTGCTCTTGTATTCTTTTGATTTTAATTGTTTTGTTTATTGCCATCAAATATCATTCTTTGCCTTCGCAGGCCACTGCCTGCTGACCCCTGGAGCCTGTGCGTTTTCCCATGACCTGCTGAGTGGAAGCTGCCTGAGACTGAGTCAGAACCTGGGGCTGGCTGTGCTGGAGGAGGGGGAGCTGCGCACGCTGCTTGCCTGCAGCAGGCCTCGTCTGTGCTGGGCCTACAGTAACAGCCAGGAATGCCGCCTCCCCCACTGCCCTGATCTCCACTTCTGCTGGAACCACTTTCACAGGAAGTGCTATGAGGGTAGGGCTGCTGTGTCTTGATTTACAGCACTGACGGTGACGATTTTGCACACATTATTAAGAGTTCTAAAGGTGTCAGATTCTGCATTACTGTCACAAACCCCTCAAAATTGGGGTTGTAGATTAACTTTACAAAAAAGAAAACATCAATAAACATAAGTGGACTTAATGAACTGATTTGTTTACAGTCTATACACAGAGCCCAAGCTCTCAGCATGACCGAAGCCCCACTTCCACATCTGTACATATAAGCACATGGACAGAGCCCAAGTTCTCAGCATGACCCAAGTCCCACTTCCACATCTGTACATATATACACATGGACAGAGCCCAAACTCTCAGCAAGACCCAAGTCCCACTTCCACATCTGTACATATATACACACAAGGAGATTCGGTGGCCATCTTGTTTGTGCCCATTTCCAGTTATCATGGCGACACCATTTTTAAATCTCACCATGACTGACCCCGGCCCAAACCTAACCTGATACCAAGTTTTAAGTCGATGGAAACTCAGGTGTCTCAGGCGCCAAAGGAGCCTTCAACACAGTCGTCCAAATTATTCAGCTGCCATTTTGTATTTCTCGTTACATAACTATAACAACCAAAATATTTTTTTGACAAATCTTCATCATTCGACTGTACATACCCACACACCAAATTTCGGTCAAATTGGAGCATTTTGAGTTTTCGGCGGCCATCTTGTTTGTGCCCACTTCCGGTCCCCATGGCAACACCATTTTTTTAACCCCACGATGACCTGACCCCTGCCCACACCTAACCCCATGCCAAGTTCCAAGTGCATGGGAATAAAACTGTGGAAACGTATAAGTGTCACACACGCACACAGACAGCTAAAATATATATAGAGATGGACAGAGCCCAAGCTCGGCATGACCCAAGTCCTACTTCCACATCTGTACATGTATACACATGGACAGGGCCCAAGCTCTCAGCATGACCCAAGTCCCACTTCCACATCTGTACATGTATACACATGGACAGAGCCCAAGCTCTCAGCATGACCCAAGTCCCACTTCCACATCTGTACATATATACACATGGACAGAGCCCAAGCTCGCCATGATCCAAGTCCCACTTCCACATCTGTACATATATACACATGGACAGAGCCCAAGCTCTCAGCATGACCCAAGTCCCACTTCCACATCTGTACATATATACACAGGGACAGAGCCCAAGCTCTCAGCATGACCCAAGTCCCACTTCCACATCTGTACATATATACACATGGACAGAGCCCAAGCTCTCAGCAAGACTCAAGTCCTACTTCCACATATACATGTACATATATACACAGGGACAGAGCCCCAGCTCTCAGCAAGACTCAAGTCCCTCTTCCCTCCAGATTTTCAAACTCCATACTGGAAAGTCATCTCTCCATGCACGAACCGTCTCTCTTTGCAGGCTCTGCGTGTCCTCGCAGCCACTCGTGGCAGGACGAAGGTCACAACAGCTGGGTGCTGGAAGTCCACCGCATGAAGAACTTCAAGGATGGGATGCTCTTCAGGACCGTCTTCTTGGGCTCAGAGAGAGAACCTCCCGCTGAGTCCAAAACCCCAGCCCCGGCCGAACCCCTTCCACCCTCCCCCTCTTTCCTCCCCTCTCCCTCTACCCTCCCCTCCCCCTCTTTCCTCCCCTCTCCCTCTACCCTCCCCTCCCCCTCTTTCCTCCCCTCTCCCTCTACCCTCCCCTCCCCCTCTTTCCTCCAGTCTCCCCATCCCAGGGAGGAGTCTGCCCCCCAATGGCTCCTGCGAAGTGATGAAGTCATCTGCGAGAACTACGTGTGGGCCGTGTGTGAAGGCGGGGAGAGGTAGGTGACGGAAAATATTATAGGTTTTGTTACAACTGTATTCAATATTAAACGCTACATACGAAGATCCTCTTGTTTAATAGGAAGTGATGAATGGGGGCTAGATTTTGATTTTTTCCCTGCTTGATGATTACATGAGTATAAAGATATTTGCTTGTGGGTTGGATATAGGATTTAGTGACCAGTTTATTGCTGTGATCTTACCCTGCCCCGATGCCCCATGGTAGGCTTTTTGGCTGCTTGAGGCCGCGCCTTTGGCTGAGCCACAGGAGCAGGTCCCGAAGACCCGGCTGCATGAATTTCCAGGTGATGAGGGCGGCATCGAGCGACTCCGGCCATATGTCGCACTCGGCCAAAGTCAGGGCGAGCTATGGCGGTTTATGGGGTTGGGTACGCACTTGAAGGATGATGAAAGGCTTGCCTGTGTTTTATAGTTCATCTCTGATCGCTGAGCCACTTGCTCAGGCCCTAGCTGGCCACCTGGCCACAAACAAAATGACAAATGGGACACACGGCTAGATAACAGAAATGTCGGCACACCCTGGGGAGTATTCCAACCGCATCTAGGGTAAATCGCGCCAGGGTGCACCATCAGTCCGTCACAGATACCCAGTTTTCCTCCTGGTTGACGAAAGGCAGTGTTAGTGAAACACCTTTGCCTGGGGAAGCTAATCTAGGACCCGTGCAGCTTGTAACGACGCTACCGCTAGCTGCATGCGACGGCAGGGAGACTCTCAAACCCTGAACCAATGCACTGACCTCAACATTGCTCGACCTTGCAAGAGCGTAACGATCAGAGGTGAACAGTCTATACGCTTATGGATGCATCCTTTTTATGTACTTTCCATTCTTACTTGAACTGGATCTGCATCCCTTTAGAAAGGGAGTGTGTGAACGCGTCCCCTGAATGAGCAGCTTCATGCAACAGGTGTTCCGGAGGACACGGCCCCAGGCGCTTGCCCTACGCCTGGCAGGTGGAGAGAGAGCACACCTGGGTGGACATGACTAAGGAGTGGAACGACAAACTGGAGCAGGCGTTCTGTGCTAACCACAACAGTGTGGAGCACGTGCAGGTGAGCGTCACGCTGGATGGATGGATGGATGGATGGATGGATGGATGGATGGATGGATGGATGGATGGATGGATGGATGGATGGATGGATGGATGGATGGATGGATGGATGGATGGATGGATGGATGGATGGATGGATGGATGGATGGATGGAAGGGTGGGTGGGTGGATGATGGATGGATGGATGGATGGATGGGTGGGTGGATGGATGGGTGGATGGATGGATGGAAGGGTGGGTGGATGGAAGGGCGGATGGATGGATGGAAGGGTGGATGGATGGATGGAAGGGTGGGTGGATGGATGGGTGGAAAGAAGGGTGGATGGGTGGGTGGGTGGGTGAATGGATGGATGTGTGAAAGGGCGGTTAGAGATTTCTAAACTGTAATGACTTAAACATGTTATCGGACCATATATAAATGTTCATGTATTAAGTTACCTAAAGTGGAAAAGGACACCCATCTTGAGGGGAAAACAAATACAAGATGAGAATGAAAGTTATTATCTCTTAAACAATCTTATCAAAGCTTTACACACACAAAATGCGGATAGAACTCTGACCCCACTGTGCTGGAAAATAACTGTCTCATTCATCTGCAGCCTGGTTGCATGCTCCCCCAGGGAGTTGAGACCGTGTGAGAGTGACAGTATGTGTAGCACAATGACGAGGGGGTAATATATACGGTTTGAGCACCCTTCAATGGGTGAACAGTCGCAATATAAAACACCTTTTATATACCAAACAATGGAACGTTGAGGAAGCCCCTATTTATCACACACACACACACGCACGCACACACACACACACACACACACACATACACACACACACACACACACACACACACACACACACATATACACACACACACTCTCCGTGGTTCAATCCCAGGGACGGGACGGGAGAAATCTGGACTATCCATAATTCTTTCCTACCTTGTACTCCTCTTGCCATTGTCAGCTGGGGTTGGAGCCTCTGACGGCCACGGTGTTCCTGGACAAGATGACAGGACGGCTGGAGGGCGGAGGCCTGGGCAATGCCCCAGTGCACTTCCGTCGCCTTTCCACGCCCTCCTTCCTGGCAAGTCGCGCGGACAGCGCCCTGCACCGCTACACGCGCTGGGTGTGGACCTTCATGGACGACGCCGGGGCCCTGGTCAAGTACCAGCCGGTGGGTCAGGCTGGTCAACGATGCCCCTCGTAGACCATGGCCGTGCGTGCGTCTTGCGTGAGATGATTGATAGAAGATGGATGTCTTGTTGGCTCACGTGAATACAGAGTGTGATTCTTGTATTGGATTGGTTGTTACAAACTGTCTAGGGAGAGTTTATTAACAGATGTGATAGTGGTGGTGGTGGTAGTGGTGGTGGTGGTGGAGGAGGTGGTGGTGGTTGTGGTGGTAGTAGTAGGTGTATTGTTGGTAGTGATGGAAGCAGTGGTGGTATTGTTCGTAGTGGTGGAAGCAGGGGTGGTATTTTTGGTAGTGGAGGAAGCAGTGATGGCATTGTTGGTAGTGATGGAAGAAGTGATGGTATTGTCGGTAGTGATGGAAGCAATGGTGATATTTTTGGTAGTGACGGAAGCAGTGGTGGTATTGTTGGTAGTAGTGGAAGCAGTGGTGGTATTGTTGGTAGTGGTGGAAGCAGTGGTGGTATTGTTGGTAGTGACGAAAGCAGCGGTGGTATTGTTGATAGTGATGGAAGCAGTGGTGGTATTGTCGGTAGTGATGGAAGCAGCGGTAGTATTGTTGGTAGTGATGGAAGCGGTGGTGGTATTGTTGGTAGTGATGGAAGCGGTGGTGGAATTGTTGGTAGTGATGGAAGCGGTGGTGGTATTGTTGGTAGTGATGGAAGCGGTGGTGGTATTGTTGATAGTGATGGAAGCAGTGGTGGTATTGTCGGTAGTGATGGAAGCAGCGGTAGTATTGTTGATAGTGATGGAAGCAGTGGTGGTATTGTTGGTAGTGGTGGAAGCAGTGGTGGTATTGTTGGTAGTGACGAAAGCAGCGGTGGTATTGTTGATAGTGATGGAAGCGGTGGTGGTATTGTTGGTAGTGATGGAAGCGGTGGTGGTATTGTTGATAGTGATGGAAGCGGTGGTGGTATTGTTGGTAGTGATGGAAGCGGTGGTGGTATTGTTGGTAGTGATGGAAGCGGTGGTGGTATTGTTGGTAGTGATGGAAGCGGTGGTGGTATTGTTGGTAGTGATGGAAGCGGTGGTGGAATTGTTGGTAGTGATGGAAGCAGTGGTGGTATTGTTGGTAGTGATGGAAGCGGTGGTGGTATTGTTGGTAGTGATGGAAGCAGTGGTGGTATTGTTGGTAGTGATGGAAGCGGTGGTGGTATTGTTGGTAGTGATGGAAGCAGTGGTGGTAGTTGTGGATGCAGTCATGGTGGTCATGGTTGTTGTGACGGAGCACTGGTGTTGCAGTAATGTAGCTCTAGGGCCACATTGCAGAAACGCGAGATCTCGCGAGGAGAAGGCCGGTGTCAACATGTGTTTGCCTTTACATCTGCTTTCTTCATTTGATGCAAGTTGAGACCGGCCTGTTCCTCGCAAGATCTTCGCGTTCCTCGCGTCTATGCAACGTGCCCTTGTCCTTTGTCACCGCAAGTATTTTGCAATGTGTGTACAGAGATGGGCGAATGCATTCTAATAGACATTATTCACGCGAGATACTTCCGGTTTTCAAATCGAGGCTAACTGGGCAAACATCATGGCGTCTTCTATGGCCAGCACCAGTACCTGTACATGGAGTGGAAATCTCCTTCATGTACCTCCATTCTCGCATTTAAATGTTGAAATATGGGCAAGATGTTGTTTTTCTTGTTTATAGCTGGGAAACTGCAATGTTTACACCAGGAAGCAAGATGATTCCATCACTTCGCACGACCTAACATAGTAACAACCTCTACTCATGAGAAACCTATTGTGATTGGTCCAAAAATATAAATCAGCCAATGGTAGAGAGGGTCTTGATCACACCGGGCATGTTGATGTCGGCATGGCAGAGGATGCAAGCCCAGCTGGCAGTAGTCGCTTATCTCGCAGTTTTGACTCAAAATTAAGTATATGATCAGATATAACAAACTATCTGCAAAGACAGCCCATGGTTATATTAGCGTAATAAATTAACATATAGGCTTACTGACTTTATTTCAAGAAACACCAGTCATAATGATCAACACTACAGATCTAGATCTACAAGAGAGAAGGGTAACCTGTTTTACCTTCGATGTCATGCACAAATCCTTCGTTGAACTTTTCGTATCCTTTCCCTTTCTTTCTACTGGGTATGTTGTAGTAGTAGTAGTAGTAGTTGTTGTTGTAGTAGTAGTAGTAGTAGTAGTAGTAGTAGTAGTAGTAGTAGTAGTAGTAGTAGTAGTAGTAGTAGTAGTAGTAGTAGTAGTAGTAGTAGTAGTAGTTGAGAGGCTAGATGTAGGCCGTGAAGCCTTTTGAACGCCCCATCGTAATGTGTTGCGTTATATAAGGTCTTAGCGCAATTTTCCTATTGCGACAATGTCACTCATCATAGCTTCTAGATAACGATATGAATGTAGGATCCTTGTCCAGTTGGTTTTTGAAAAAGGTTAGTAGTCGGTGCAGTCTTGAGCTGAAACGGAAGGTTATTCCACAGGTTAGCAACACGATTACTGAAAGAATACTTTCTTAGGTTAGTATTACTACGTTGAACAAACACTTTTCCGTCTGCATTTCTCGTACTGGTACAACCTGGTGACTCATAGAAGTCGCTCCACTCCACGTCTACGAGATTATTGTATGATTAATAAGTCTCTATTAGGTCACCACGAATCTTTCTTCCTTTTAGTGAGTGCAGATTCAAATTAGCCTAAGCGCTCGCTGTAAGACATCTCCCGACATTCACTCAACAACTTGGTAGCCCTGCGCTGGACTCGCTCCACAGCCTCTGACTGTCTTTTTAAATGTGGGTACCAACATCACTTGCCCATATTTCCACATTTCCATGCGAGAATGGAGGTACATGAAGGAGATTTCCACTCCATGTACTTGTACTGGTGCTGGCCACAAAAGACGCCATGATGTTTGCCCAGTTAGCCTCGTTTTCGATTTCAAAATGGCCGCTGCGTGAATAACGTCTATGGTGATTGTGTTGTAACCATTGGAGCATCCTTAGCCTTGCTCACTTGCCACGCGTCCTCACTCTCTTCCGCCTGCTTGTTTGCTGTTGTACTCATTCCTTCATTTACTACATCCACCTAACCGTCAGTTCAGACATTTACTTACTCATTCACTTGTTCAATCATTCTCTCATACACACTCTTACTCACTCTTTTACTCGTTCACTCACTCACTCACTCACCCACCCACCCATCC